>NDGM010957122.1:0-15077 GCA_002564305.1 Octomys mimax | reverse complement strand
GCTGAAAACGACAGCTATGACTCTGCCTCTTCTTCCTCCTCCGAGGCTGATGCTGTGGACAGGGTGTGGTTCATCCGAGACAGCTGTGGCATGGTCTGTGCCGTCATGACGTGGCTCCTGGTTGTCTACGCAGACTTTGTGGTGACATTCGTCATGCTGCTGCCTTCCAAAGACTTCTGGTACTCTGTGGTGAACGGGGTCGTCTTCAACTGCCTGGCGGTGCTGGCGCTCTCGTCGCACCTGAGGACCATGCTCACTGACCCCGTGAGTCCCGTGGGGGCGGGGGAGGGGCTGCGTGGAGCCTGCCTGCTGCGGGTGGCACCAGCCCGCTGTCCAGAGTACATGCAGCCGTGGTCGATGTGGCCCTGGCCGTGTCCAGCATACACTGTGGGGAGCCTTCCATTTTCCAGACAGGATCTTGGGTGTTGCTCAGGCTGGTCTCAGACCCGTGGACTCCCCTGCCTCAGTCTCCTGGGTTAAGTGCTGAGATGCCTTTCAGTGTAAATCCCCGAGCTGAGGGGCCTGGGCTAGTGGTCTTGACTGTAGCAGCTCCATGAAGCCGGAGCCCTGGGACGTGCCCGGCCCCACTGTGCGTTCACGGGGCCCAGAGTCCTCTGAATGGTACAGGCATGTCCACCACCCATGGAGGGTCCCCAGACCTCACCACCACGCCCCCTCCCGTGCCCCAGGCTCTGTGGAATTGTGTTCAGGGCCATCCCTGTGAGTCACTCTGCACATGGCCCATGGTCCTGGACTTCGGCCCGTGGCATCCTGTTTGGGCACGGCATGGGTCAGAGCCTTGTTCCTTTTCCTGGCTGTGTGCTGTTCCACAGTGTGGGGTTGGAGCTGCATCAGTTTACGGTGGGCGGGGCATTTCCTCTGGTGGCGGACAGGGTGCTTGTGCGCCTTGGAGTGCAGGTGCCAGTGTGGCTGCTGCGGTGTGGCACCGGGAGCTCAATGCTCACTACCAAGCTGTCCTTCAAGCAGCAACCCCACTGGCGCTTGTCAGACGCTTGCTGAGTGGGTGCTCAAGGTAGGCTTTCGTTCTCTGAGGTGCCGAGGAAGAGAGCCAGCACACTGCGCTGGCGTCCAGCCCCAGCCCTTTGTGTGGTTCATCGTGAGACAGGGTCTTGCTAAGCTGCTAGGCTGGGCTGAAACTTGAGATCTCGCTGTCTCAGCCTCCAGAAGAGCTGGGATATGGTGTGTGCCACCATGCCTGACTCTCATTGTGGTCTTGATTTGGATTTCTTGGAGGAGGGGATTGATAAAATGTCTCATTACGCGGATCAGCTTGGTCCTGAACGCACTATGTAGCCCAGGCTGGCCTTGGGTTTATGGGAACCCTCCCGCCTCAGCCTCCCAGGCTCCGGGTGACACGTGCACCATGAGCCTGGCAGTCTCCGTTTCCCAAGGACTGATGCTGCTTTCCTGCACTTGCAGTCCTCTTCTCAGAAGCGGCTGCATCCTTTGCCTGATGGGATGTCACTGTTTCAGCCGCGCCATGTGTTTGGCTCTGGTAGCAACTGACAGAAGCCACTGGGAGTGGTGTGAATCAGACTGGGGAGCCCAAGGGCGGAGCTCTGAAAGGGGCTGGGAAGCTGCTAGAAAGGTGACAGAGGGACAGGCCTGTGAGGAGTGGCAGCCACAGACCAGGCCTTGGGCGTGACCAAGCCCAGGCCAGTACTTGGGTGAAGGGAGAGGCCGAGTCCCTCCCTGCGTCACTTCCTACATGCCTCAGACACCATCTGTGGAGGGCCAGTGGCCGAGGCTGACCCCTGAGGGGCAGGAGCGGGCAGTGCTAGCGGGAGAGGCTCAGGCCAGGTCCTCGTGGGCATGTGGAGTGGGGGAGGAAGAGGGGCCCGAGGCTTCGGAGGAGCAGGGCAGACATCCCAGGCCTGGTGGGGCTGTGGGGGCCGCGAGGGCGGCTTCCTGTGTCGGTCTTGGGGCTCTGGGCTGTGGAATGGGGCTGCAGCTCTCATCACAGAAGCAGCCACCCTCGGGCCCCTTGCTTGGCTCCTGCCCCTCCCACCATTTTCTCACTGTACAGGGACAACCTCAGTGTCCAGCTGCCTTCTCCCTGTAACAGGACTCTGTGGGGTCCTGCCATCTGCAGGGAGAGTGGAGGCACAGCCGCACCCGGGGCCTGGCGAAGGGTGGGTGGTAGGAAGGATGTGGAGAGATGCAAAGTGGGCGTGCTCCAGCCTTGCTTGCCCGGAGCGTGGAGTCTGGCTCGGGCCGCTGGGTGAAGCCCTTCACTTCCAGACCCGAGGAGACGGGGCAGTCCTGCAGCACAGCACAGGTAGCCAGACAGACAGAGAGGTGGCAAGGACTGCCCTGGTCCCGCCTGCCCCAGCTCTGAGCTTAGGAGCTTTCCTGGGTCCCACGGCAAGCCCCGCAGAATCTCAGATCTAGGGTTCTGCCAGCCGTGAGGAGCTCAGGCAGGGTCCATGTGCCCCCGACTGCCCCCTCCGGCCTCCAGGCCCCCTCAGCCGCCTCCAGGCTTGTCATCCAGAGGCCACCTAATTCCTTATTTGCTGCGGGACAGGAAACCCTGGGGCAGTCCTTCCCGTAGACAAGCTCAGCCAGCTCTGCCCCACGTGAGGCTAGAGAAGGTTCCGTGTACCTGCCGTCCATAGTGGTGGTGGTACGCTGTGAAGAGTGAAGCTGGCCCTGCGTGTCGGTTACTGTGCGTACATAACATGCTCTCGTGACAGCCACAGTGTGGCTATTGGGTGAAGCATGGAATTGCAGCTGAACTCAGAAACGAATTCTTTTTCTTCCCTCCCTCCCCACGGGAATGTGCCCGGTGCAGGGGGCAGTGCCCAAAGGGAACGCCACGAAGGAGTACATGGAGAGCCTGCAGTTGAAGCCGGGCGAGGTCATCTACAAGTGCCCCAAGTGCTGCTGCATCAAGCCAGAGCGTGCCCACCACTGCAGGTACAGGCAGCGTCCAGAGCGCAGGCGCTGAAGTGCTGGGGGCGCCCAGGGCCCCCGAGCGAGCCTGTGAGCCATCTCCTACTCAGCTGCACCCCTGCCACCCCCACACCCCCCTCTATTATGGTACTAGGGGCTGAGTCCAGTCCTTCCCTCTGATGTACATCCTCAGCCCTTTTTAAAGGTTGGGGTTTTTTTGAGACAGGGTTTCCCTTTGCAGTTTAGGCTGACCTTGTGCCCACTGCATAGTCCAGGCTGATCTCAAACTCACGGCAGTCCTCCTGCCTCAGCCTCCTGCATGCTGGGATTAGAGGCGCACGCCGCCACGCCTGGCTTTTATGTTTTCAATTTTAAGAAAAGGTCTCATCAAGGTGCCCAGGTGGGACAGTCTTCAAAGTCTCCTGCCTCAGCCTCGCAGCATGCTGGGGACACAGGCATGTGCCACCGTGCCTGGCTTCCAGCAGAAGGGTCTCGTGTGTTCTGGTGTGGTGCTGAGGGTAGGAGCTCTGTTCTCCCGAGTGTGCTCACAAACACCAAGGTTTTAGGAAGGGAATGGAAACCCAGTCCAGGCAGCATGCACCGGCTCCCCCAGCTCCTGGTCGCTCCTAGCCGTGGCAGAGGGCTTCCAGTGCCAAAGCCTGGTGCCCTGAGAGCATCTCTCTGCCAACCCCGTGGTCTGGCCACAGGGGCCAGTGTCTACCCAGGGAACACATGGGGATGAGCTGGCCGTGTCCACGGCAGAGTCCATGGGAGGAGCTTTGAGGGCTTTAGCTCCTTAGAGCTGTAGCGAGCATTTGAAAGATTCGCCTCATGCAGCTAGGCAGGGAGCAAGCAGATGCCGTGGCCTCCCTGGACTGCAATCTCAGTGCTGCGGGATTCGGCCACCAGCTCCATGCCTGAGATAGGCGGGCTGCAATGGTGTGCAGGTGATGCCTCAGGCCTGCCTGCAATGGGAGCAGTTACTGGATTGGAGGGGCAGCAGAGGTTGGGCTGAGAGAAAACCTGGATGCAGGAAGTGACCTGGTCGTGGAAGGTCCCCAGGAGCGCCAGCTGTTGTCTCTTCCCAGCTGATGGCCATACTGCTTCTGAAACATGACTCGGGTTGGGGCAAGCGAAATCCTGCAGGCAGAACAGCAGCCCTGCATCTGGGCCACGTGGCTGCTGGCCCAGGTCCTGGCAGGCAGCAAGCTTTTGGGTTTCCCCTAGTGTGAAATCATTCTTGTCCTCCACGGAGAGCGATCCCTTGCGAGCTCACACGATGGAGAGCGGGCTGTCGGGTGAGCCCGGGCCGGCCCCAGGGTGCGCGCTCAGTGGGGCGTAGGCTCAGGCCTGTGGGTCCTGGCGTTCTTTCCTTGGGAGCAGCAGGCCTTTGGAAATTAACCCGAGCGATCCACCTGCAGGCAGGCGATCGCCCGCTGAGTGTCGGGGCGTGCTGCCTCAGCACCGCTGTCTCCCGCCCTTGGTTTTGCTCGCTGGGATCCCTCTGGTTTCCTCACAGCACGGAGCACTGACAGTGAGGCTGTCCTTTTCAGTATCTGCAAAAGATGTATCCGGAAAATGGATCACCACTGCCCGTGGGTGAATAACTGCGTAGGAGAAAAGAACCAGAGGTTCTTCGTGCTCTTCACCGTAAGTAAAAATACTTCTGTCGTGAGCACAGTGGTTGGGAAAGGCTTTAACTAGAGTCATCCTGGGCAAGGAGACATCGACTGGCTTCCGCCAGCCTTTCCTCCAGGTTTCCCATGGCAGCACCGAGCTTGAGTCGCAGGAAGCTGTTCCATGGATAAATGGACATGGCTGCTAGTTTAGGGGCCGAAGGGCTGACAAGATAGCTCAGCGGACTAAAGCACCTGCCTAGGTAGGCTCAGGGACCAGGATTCGATCCCCTGCGTGCCATGCGGGCCCTGCCCCTGGGATAAGCTGAGATAGCAGTTGAGACTGGGCGTGGTGGTGCGCATCTGTAATCCCAGCGCTTGGGAGGCTGAAAGCAGACTCACTGCAAGTTTGATCTGTGTAGTGAGACCCTGTAGGCCCTGAACTAAATACATAGGAAAAAAAAAGTTTAGGGGTCAGCTGTGATGTCACTTTCTTCCAGTGTCTTGACCGGTTCAAGACAGTGCTGTGCTTCACGTACCTTGCTGCCGGGTGGCCTGGGCCACCGTGTACATGCATGATGTCCTCTCATCGGCAGCTTTTTATTAATGTCAGTAGAGAGGCCCGTGAGGTCGCCAGACCAGTAGTCCCGCTGGTGGTTAAGGTGACAGGAGTGTACTAAATCAGTATTGTGATGGCACCTACTCGGACATATGTGAGAACCCATTCTGCACTGTGCGTCACCCAGTCTGATGTCTTGGGAGGCAGAGGCCACCCAGGCCAACCTCTCAGGCCCCTTGTTTGCCTGACGGTAGAATGGGGGGGGCGCTGGTGGCTGCGCTCGCACCAGCATTGGCATCAGCGCCATCTCCCCTCCAGATGTACATAGCGCTGGCCTCAGTGCACGTGCTCGTCCTCTGCGGCCTGCAGTTCATCTCCTGTGTGCGGGGACAGTGGACCGGTGAGCTGAGCCCCTGGGTGTCCCCAAGGAAGTCACTTCCCAAGTTTTGAAGAAAATCCTTGTTTTAGGCATTGAATTTTTTAAAGAAAAGAACATGATTAAGTTTTGCTTTTGTACTAAGGCCATAAGATTCTTCTTCCTTAGTGGTCATTTAGTTGTGTTTTGCACACTTGTGAAATAGAGGAGAGTGAGTGTTATCCCTCCCAACCCTGGTGTGCTTTCCAGACCTTTGTTTCCAGCTGCCCTTGCGTTGGCAGTGGGGGAGCATGTGGGGGAGCACGGGACCTCCTAGGCTGCTGGCCAGGACGCTGCGGGGTACAGGTGCACCTGGGAAGGCTGTGCCAGGCAGTCACACCCTTGTCACCCTCACAGAGTGCAGCGACTTCTCCCCTCCGATAACCGTAATCCTGTTGGTCTTCCTGTGCCTTGAGGGTCTGCTGTTTTTCACATTCACTGCAGTGATGTTTGGCACCCAGATCCACTCAATATGCAACGATGAAACGGTAGGATCCCGTGCGGGTAGGTGGGCGGGCTTTTATCGCGTCATCCGGCCGTGCAGGCCTCTTGAGAGGCCTGGCCGGCAAGTCTTGCCTCCGTGGCTGCCTTTCTGTCCTGGCACTGCAGCCTTGGGAAGGCACTGGGAACTATGAGTGGGTGAGAAGGGTGGATACCACCTGGGCTCCTACAGGTCTGGGGTGCCACAAGGGGAGGGCAGGGCTGCCAGAGGCAGGAGGGAGAGCCCGCTGTGCCCTCTACTTTGTCCCCTTTGCCTCATACCCAGCCCAGAACAAGAGGGACCTCCGAGGTCAGGCATGTTCTGTTTACCCTCATGGCCTGCTTCTGTCACAGTCAGAGCCACCTGCCACCCACACTCTCTTTGCTTCCAGGAGATTGAGAGACTGAAAAGCGAGAAGCCCACGTGGGAGCGGAGGCTTCGGTGGGAAGGGATGAAATCTGTCTTTGGGGGCCCTCCCTCACTCCTATGGATGAACCCCTTTGTTGGCTTCCGGTTCAGGCGACTGCAAGCCCGGCCCAGGAAAGGTGGCTCTGAGTTCTCGGTGTGAGCCTCCCTGTGGGCTGTGACTTGCCTGTGGACCCCGGCCAGCTTGGCTCTGCCAGCCCCATGACCAGGAGGGCAGGTGGGCACAGGTCGCAGTGGCCAGCAGATGGGTGTGGCCACGTTGGCCTGAGAGGAAGCCGGCGAGAGCCTTCCTGCATGCCGGGGCTGGGTGAGGAGCAGCTCCGGCTGCATGCCTGCTGGCCCTGCAGGGAAGCCTGCTGGCCCGGTGACACCAGCACACTCCCTGAGCAGAGGGGCGTCTCCACGGAGACCTCAGCCTCTGAGCCCAGGCCCTGCGCAGCGAAGGTGCAGACAGCCGGCGCGCTGAGGGCGAAGGCAGTTTCCAGAACACTCCGGGCCCTGGCCGACAGTGCCCTCCCCGCCCGTCTGTGCACCTGTCTGCGTGTCTGTGCACGTGTGCGGTGTGTGCATGTGTGTCCAAATCGGCAGTGTTGTTTCCACAGTGTGGTATTTAGCAGCTGTGTACAGCAACCAAGCTATTTTTCAGAAGCCGACGTTTCAGGGAAGAGGGGCAAGCTGTGCGGGTCCCCCGCGCTGTCTATGAATGTATTCCCAGCTGGACAGTGTCTTGATCCAAAGAACAGTCACCCTGTGTGGCCCTGAGATGCCTGCCCGTGGATTTCCCGGCAGGAGCCCGAGCCGACCTGTGGTCCCAGCCAAGCTGGCAGTGTCTGCCCAGTCCTGATGTGAGGAGAGCCGGCCGCACAGTACAGGGAGGGGGGCGGGCTCAGCCAGTGGGAGGGCGGCCCTGGAGGAGTGGCTTTTGTTTTTATGTTTCTCTACCCACAGCACAGGTGATCAGATCAGACCCTTGGTCTGATCTGAGCTTAAAATTACATCAGAAAGCAAACAGCCCCTCCTGGGGCCTTGCCTTAAACTGCCCGGGCTGCACCTCTGCTGCCCGGGGTTGGGGCTGGGCAGTGGGGCTTCCGGGGGGCATCTCCTGCCTGGTACTGTTGAGTGGGTGGCAGCAGCAGCTCTGCCAGCCCTTCAGGGCATCGCGGGAGGCCCGCCCAGGCACTGGGGCTGCTCCGCGTCATTTGCACATCTGTGTCTGGGGTGGACGCATGTGCCGGGCTTCAGGCGAGGCTGTTGGTGTAGATCCTGTTGATCGCATAACTACCCAAGTGGCGCGTCCTGTGAGACTTGGCAAGCCCGTGCAGATCGCGTGTGCTTGACTCTCCAACCTCTCCTTCTGTGTAACTTTTATATGAAATAAAGTAGCCCAGTGGCCGTTCTCAGACCATTTCTGGGTGTGTGCTGCTTCTGGTTGGGAGTGAGTGGCCTCAGTTTACCTACTGGGCCTGGGCCGCCACCCTTGGGCTCTTGCTGACACCTGCGACCTCTGAGCCCTGGATGGTCGCCCTGGGCATGCGCGTCCCACACGTTCCTCAGCAAGGCCTTTCTGTCCCCCTAACCTGCTCCTTGCCCATCCTAGAGTCAGTTCTAGTGCAGGGCAGAGCTTCTTGTGCCTGCAACGCTGGATTTATTCAGTAAACCCCATGGTTTGGGCTGGGAGGTACCTCGCATGGCCTCTCCCTGTGGCTCTCACCCTGGGCACCTGGCACAGTGGCCCAGGAGGTGTGAACTTGACGGCGTGGCGTCCTTCGGGACAGGGCACTGCAGGATGCACCTGTGTCACTGGCCTCACCGCCCACACAGCACCTGTGGCCTTGCTGGTGAGAGAAAAGGGAAGAGTGGGGTACACATCCTGGGGACCCAGAGACAGTGTAGCAGGCCAAAGACTGAGACTGCCATAATGCCGTGGCTCCCTGGAAGGCAGGCATTTGTGGGTGGAGGGCATGGGCCATGCTCTGCTTGTCCCCGGGGCCCTCGTGTGTGAGGGCCTGTGACGCTGTGTCCAAGCTTTCCCGTCCAGAGGCAGCCTTGCCTGGTGTGTGCCTAGGGCTGCTGTGTCCTTTCTGCCCATGTCCTGCAAGGCTGGCTCAGCCACTCCCAGGCACCACCAGCCCTCCGCCACCCCCGAGCGCCACCCCATGTCCCAGGGCCTCTCAGTGCCACCATGGTTCCTGGTGATGAACTGGCCTGGTGCAGTCATCACAGGGCCCGGCCCCTCGGTTCCCGATGTGCCCACTGACCCAGAAGCTTTCGCCATCTGTCCTGTAGCCTCGGCAGCCTCTAGACACCACTGCCACCTCCACTCACCAGCCTGATCAGGGCAGCCCAGGCCCAGCCTCTCCCCCTTGTGGGCTCTTTTCTGGAAAACGTCTGCATCCTGGCGCGCAGGCTGGCCTGCAGGCTGTGGCACTCGTCCACGGAGCTGCCGGCCCTCCTGGAGGATGCGGGGGCGCCCTGGCCTTCTTGCTGCAGCTTTCTCCGTTTCCAGGGGAGAGTGTGGCCTCTGGTGGGCAGGGCCACAGGGGAGGGAGAAGCTTCTCCCTAGAAGATGCTCCGGGTTCCGAATCTTCTGGAACCAACTGTGGTGACCCAGTGGGGTTGAGAGGAAACTGTAGGCCTGCCCTCCTCCCCAGGGCCGCCCCAATGTCCTGCCCACAGCCATGCTGTGCCCCCCAGACCAGGGAGGCACTTCACGGGCCAGGACGCAGGATACGTGGCAGGCCGGGTCCCTCAGTGCCTCGTGTCTTCCACAGCGCAGCTTATTGTCCTGACCACCATCACCATCTCACCAAAGTGGTCACTTGGGAGTGCAGCAGGCAACAGGTGTTACATCTGACGTTATAGACACGAGCCACAGGGTGACGTGGGGACAGGGGCCACCCTCCCCACCTACACACGCTGAGGCACGCCCTGGCAACTCCACACGCTCACCCAGGATCCCCGCAGACCTCCAGTGAATCCTGCGGAAGGGGTTGGCACTGCAGTGTTGCACACTGCCCACTAGAGGGCGCCAAGACACCGCGAATGCCCACGCCCTGCGACCCTGGCACCTAGTTCCTCCATGTGGTCCACAGGTGCTGAGGGCCCTGCTGTGTGCAGCCACAGCTGGACGTGCACGCAGTCTCCAGACTTGCACTGTGCCTCCTGCTGCCTCCGTGTGCGCAGGTCAGGCCCTCGGCTGGACACGTGGAGGACCAGCCGGGCAGGGCGGGACGAGCGGGCCACAAGCAATGACAATCAAGACCCCGGGATGCTGCAGAGTTGCGAGGCTCTGGCCTCTCAGCTGGGCCTGAGCTCATCCCCAACCAGTTCCAAGGACAAGGCAGATGGACCCCAAGTGGCCTCCCAGACCTCTCTGCTGTGTGCACGCCGTTGTGGGCCACTGGGCCGAGAGCTCCCTGCAGCCACCGATAGGTGGCGCTGTCATCCGCCCTCACTGCAAAGCTCGGTGTCCAACTCTCCGGCACCACCAGGAACCAGGGGGCTTCTGCACGGTGCACAGCTCGATGGCCATGAGGGGAAACCACGCAGCCAGGGGTGACCGCTGCGTCCTTGGTCCGTGGGGCCCAAGATCTTCCTGCCCTCCTCTGCTTTGGGGATGCCCGATGGGAGCGGGGTTTCCTCTTGAACCCCTCAGCCGCTCACACCTCAGCATGAACAAGCAAAGCGTCCAACCCTGACTGGTGGGCTGGACTCGGGGACAGGGCCACCAAGGGGGCCTCGGGACCCAGCCCTACACCCACACCATGGGATCAGGCAACACCCTGCATTCCCTGCCTCAGTTTCCTCACTGTAGGCCCTCCAGTCCCCGGGGGTGCGGCGCGGGTCAGAAGGGCTGGGACCCGGGCAGCACAGAGCGCAGGCTGTGTGGATGGCGCTGCCTCCGACCTCAGCCGCCCTTTGTGGCCCGCTTCTCCCGACATGGTGGCCGCAGGGAGGGTGGCCCTGTTGTTTTTTGTGGGTTTTTAAAAACCAAATAAACACTTAAGCAGCTAAAGGAGCCCAGGCAATGTAAACACACCCTGGCAGAATGAGTTACAGCCTCCTGAGAGCGGTCACCCCTGGCCAGCGACCCAAGGTTGGTGGCTGCAGCCTGTCCCTTGAAGCTGCAAGTGTCCCCATGTCTGGCTGAGGTACTTTTCCACTGTGCTCGCTGTCCACAGCCGTGCCCTGACCTCTGGTGCTCCACCTGGCTGTGGCTGCATGGGGCTGGGACAGCGGGGCACCCGGTCTTCAGTGGCCAAGGGCTCCAGCAAGGGACTTCCCGGGTCCCAGCTCTCACCTGGCAAGTGGCAGCACACCCAGGACAGCATGTAATTTGACTGGCTTTTTGGTTTTGGTTTTGGTTTTTCTCTGTGCTGGGGGTGAAGTTCAAGGCCTCCTATAAGCTGGGCAAGTGTTCATCCCCAGCCCCTCTTACATTCTGAGACAGTCTCAGTAAGTCAGCAGGCTGGCCTCAAAGCCTCGGTCCTCCTGCCTCAGCCTCCCCAGCACCTGGGGTCACTGGGGTGCGCTGCTGTGCCTGGCTCTGAGATGCTTTTGTACAAATGGTGGTTTACTGGAGCCAGAGTCAACCACGTGAAGGAAACCATTCTGAAGCTGGCTTCTCAGTGTCGCTTGGTCCACGGGGATGCCATGCAGCGCCTTGTCCTGACCCCGGTCATCACCCAAAAGGAAGCACTGGCCCTGAGGGGCCCCTGCCCACCCTCGCCCCAGCGCTGCCCCCCATGGCTGCCTTCACAGCTGTGCCACCCAGCACGCTCATGAGTGTGACCACACATCGCTCACAGGATCCTATGTCCACATCTCACGCTTGGGTCGGTGGCCACCCTTGTCCCAGCCCCTGCTCCTGCCACGGTGTCCTGTGTCATTGCAGCCTTGCCCTTGCCCCACCAGGCCACCAAGGATGGGGCGTTGTGCGTGGCCTGTGGCTGTCACTTCTGGAGCTTACGGTGCTTTGCACACCTGTGCGGGACTGTTGTGTGTGTGTGGGGGGGCAGCACAGGATGAAGTCCAAGGCCTCGGTCCCTTAGCTCCACTCCGGCCCTTTGTATTTTTAATTTTGAGGCAGGGTCCGGTGCAGTTGCCCAGCCCCCCAGAGTGCTGGGATTGAGAGGTGTGATCGTGACTTTATACACCAGGCAAGTTTAGGCTGTGCGGACTCGCGGAGGACTTCGTGAGGCTGTGCAAGCCCTACAAGCTACATGTGCCCTCCCATAAGTGGCAGCGGGACACTGCTGCCCCTGCCACCCTTCTCAGTCCATGCCCCAGAAAGTTTACCCGCCCATCCCTGTCCACACTGCCCCACTGCTCCACCCCTGCCCCTTGGGTATGACTCAGTGGCGGCCATCCGGCTCAGGACCACTCACAGGGACCCCAAAGTCTGGCTCAGGCAGCCTCTCCTCTGGTCACCCCAGCAGGCTCTAACCCCCCGAGGACCTCTTGCCCCAGCCCTTGCTGCAGCAGCCAAGCCTGTGTCATGGGCAGGTGTCATGTCAGGCTCTGCCGTCACCCCAGCTGTGACATGGTGGCCCAGTGCTGTGCATATCTACACCGAGGTGAGGTCTTTGTGGAGGAACCCCAACCTTCACACAGATGGGAAACTGAGGCAGAGTCAGTAGCCACCTGAGGCCAGGCTCATCCTGAATCTTGCTCCTCCAGCTTTAAACAGGAAGGGGACACAGGAGCACAAGTGTCCTGGGGACAGGAGGGACAGGATGCAGGACAGGGAAGGTTGGGGAGAGCTGCTGCCCTGCCTCTTTGCACCCTGGGGCACAGTGTGGAACTGAGCAGTACAGAGGGAAAAGGTGACCGCCCTCCCCTTGTCGCGTGGCGTTGGGTCACAGACTGCAGGGCCTGAGGCTGGACACCAGCTTGGATCTCAGGCCACAGGGACAGAGGGGTGGAGGAAGCACTGGCCCCCACGAAGAGCCAGGGATAGGATCCTGGGGACCAGGCAGGAGGAAGTGCCTACCAAGGATGAGGGCTTCAAGGAGAGAGAGACCTACAGGGCGAGCAGGCTGTGTGCCGCTGTCCTGCCACAGTTGGGGTGCTAGTCAGAGGTAGACCGTGGTGAGGCCCCTCCTGTGGGCCTGCAGAGCTGGTGAGGGAATCGAGGTGAGGATTCCAGGCTGCAGGGCACAGGGCGGTGGGGGGGGGAGCTCCTCCTGCAGCAACTGGGGGGACAGTAGGGCTGCTAGGGGCAGGAAGAAGGTGGGTATGGGGGGCATGGGACAGGGGCAGGGAGCCAGAGTTGTGACTGGCTGCTGAGGGAAAGCTAGGCAGAAACCCAATTCCTCTTTTTCTGGTTTGATTTTCAAGACAAGAGTCTGGCTATGGTAGATCAGGCCGCCTTGAACCCTGGAGATCCTCCTACCTCAGCCTCCGGAGTGGGGCCCAGCATGCCCAGCCTTGCCAGGCTTGTTTAGGTATGAACCAGACCTTGGCACTCTACCTAGCCCTGGCTATCCAGGATCAGAGGAGGGGACCCGTCCTCAGTATGCCTGCCACTACTTCCTATCAAAGGGGGAAACTGAGGCGTAGACAGTCGTGACTGCCCAGGTCACAGGGGCAGGAGAGGACTGGGTCAGGGCAGAGCCTCAGTTTTCTGGACTCCAAATCACAGCCTCACCTCCATTCGGCTCTGGCCCCGGGCTGGGATCCAGTAACAGGATCTCCTTTCTCTGCAGGCACAACATGCCAGTGCCCAGGGCAGGGGCAGGGGAGGGGTGGGCACCCCATCCTCCGTGGATGCTCTAACACTGACCCCGGCGTCTTGAGATGCACAAGGCTGACCAGGTGCTGTAGCAGCAGTGTTGCCAGGAGCGCCCCCAAAACTCCACAGCCGTCCTCACCCGCCCAGGACTGCCCATGCCCCGGGACTGCTCTTCCCTGGTGCATTTCTGTCCTCCAGGTCGGGAGAGCACCTGGGCCACTTTGAAACGCCATCCAGCCATGCATGTGGTGCTCCTACACTTAGGGGTGCTCCCACCCCTAAGGCCACAGATTTTCAGGATGGGGAAGACCTGAGGGGTTTCCCAAGGACCATGCATAAGCTTAGGAAGCTGGACCAGTTCTTCCAAGCAGGACTTCTCAGAGCCTTTGCTGTGGGGGCTGAGGGTGTGTGTAGCTAACAAGCCGGCAGGGCACAAACAGCAGAGCCCTGTGCCTTCCCGCTTTTGGGCACAACGAGGCTCTCGGGCTCCAGGTGCCTCCTCACCCCCAGGCTGTCTGCAAGGACTGAGAATTCTGAGTAAGGCCCACCACAGGGCCAGTGGGCTGTGGGTTCTGGGGATCACTGCTTATCCCAAGACCCAGGAAAGGTCCTTGGGAAGTCTGCTAGTCACAGTAAGGTGGGCGTGGGGGAGAAGCTGGGGTGAGTCCTGGGGTAGAGCGAGGCGGGACCTCGCATGCACAGGAGATTAGGCAGGGGCAGGACCCATCAGGGATCCTGAGGAGCTGGGGAGGAAGCCCACTGCAGCCCCTCGAGCTCCTGCAGATCCATCCCCCAGCGCGGCCAGGCCCACACAGCTGCGGCCTCATGACCTTGAGGTGCCACTTCCGATCCCCGCTGTACGCAGTCCTGCCCATCACCTCCTGTGCACCCCGAGGACCCCCAAAGCCAGAGCAGGAAGCCTGTCAGCATGCTCTGGGCCAGGAGGCCTCTCACTTGGGGGGCCTGGGCTACTGCACCCGCCCAGCCCCCCACCACACAGGGTCACTCCAGGGTGCATGGCCCCAGCCTGAGCTTGAAGCCTTGCAGCCTCTGCCTTCTGCCAGGAGCTCAGAGGCCCTTGCTAACATCTGGGCAGAAAGGAGGCTGCCTCGCTGCCAGGGAACCCTCACAGCTAGGCTCGCTTTGCCCTTTCCCTTGTGGAAAAGGAGGACACTGTGAGGGCTGGGGAGTCCGTCCCTTCCCGCCTCTACCACAGCACCATGGGCTGGGCTTCACCACCAACTACAGTGCCACTGTCCTGGGAAGGGCTTCAGGGTCCATGGGGCCACAGGTGGCCCTGCCCACCAGCTTCCCAGCCTTCCGCTCTCCTAGTCAGTCCCACTCCATAGGTAGAGCTGCCCATCACAGGCCACGCCCCTTGGCCAGTCCAGCCCTTCCCTGGGGGAGGTCATACTGGGTCTCACTCTGTAGTGCAGGCTGTCCTGGAGCTTGTGGCTGGCCTCCTCCTTCCACCTCCTGAGAGCTGGCACTACAGGCCTGAGCCACCAAGCCCGGTTTGGGAGTGTATACCTGAGCCAGGCAGAGGGAGGCACTTTCTTCGTCACCCAGCTGGGAAGCCCGAGCCTTGCTGCCACCTGCGCCCTGCTGCTCACTGCTGGGAGCACCGTGTGCTCTAGGAGCTGAGCTTCTGGCTCCCAGAGTGCCTGGGACAGGGCAGGACGGGGAGAGCTCAGCCGCTCGCTGAGGCCCTGGGTACAGCATGTGGCTTCTGGGACCTGGGCTCTGTCCCCAGTAGCTCTGGGGGTTGGGGGGGCTCTGCCCCAGGGACCCTGGGACAGCTCTAGACGCTTCCTGACAGTGCTGCAGGGGCCCCGGAAGCTCCTGGGGAAGCTTTTGTCTCCTGTGTGCTTCGTTTACAGTATCCTTGCCAGAACCTGGGGGAGACTGTGGCCCCCAGCCTTGAAGAGGGAGGG
>NDGM010957121.1:0-11215 GCA_002564305.1 Octomys mimax | reverse complement strand
AAAAAAATAGAGCCAACATTATGAAGGCTGAGCTCTGTGAGACAACTACCTGATGATAACTACAGTGTGAGATTCTGCCAGAACCACAAACCTGAACAAAAGCCACTACAGCATCACACAAATACACCTGCAAGAACATCTGCCCAACAGCTGTCTGTTCAACTTCTGACTGGGGCCTGCCACTCATATTGTAAACCCTTGAAGACCAGGATTATTGTTTCATTTTGGCTTTTAACCTGCCTTTATCTTAGCCTCCGAATATGTTCACTACTTACCATGGCATGAGTATTTCCACTGCAGTGTAGTGCTGTTCTGAAATAAGCATCATCATTCTCCAGAGAATCTCTGTTCTTTACTTAGGGTGACTGATATGGATTAGAAACAGAGCAAGAATAAAATCACTAGAATACCCTAACATAGTTATCCCTTTGTGTCCTTTAGAGGACTGGTTCCACGACCCCCTCCCAAACAGCAAATTTGTGCATGCTCACATCTCTTGCCTAAATTGGTACAGTATTTGTGTATAAGCCACACAAATATTCTAATGCTTAACTCACCCCTAGATTATTTATAAACCTAATTCAATAAAAATGCTTTGCAAATAATTGCTTTCTGTACTGTTTAAGGAATAATAGTAAGAAAAATCTGCTCTATCCAGGTTTATTTTAAAAATAGCTTTGGTCTATAATTACATGAGCCCATAGATGCAGAAACTGGGCTGGTACTGGGGATGCAAAGATTATGAAACACAATCCTCAACTGCAAAATGTTTTAAGTTCAAAGGAAGATCTTTTAATCAATATTCTTTACTGATATGTAGTGAAGGCAGACAATGTAAAGATAGGAGAAAAGGAAGTAAAATAATCAGAGCAAAAAAAAATTTGTGTTTAAAGAAAGCTAGGGTCGAAGATGAGTTTAATATTTATTTATGAACTGGGGTATTTTGCTAAATCCCCATCAGAATTAATTTCAATTTAATTTTTTTTTTTTTTTTCGGAACTGGGGATTGAACTCAGGCCCTTACGCGCTTATTCTACTGAGCCATCTGCCCGCCCCCACAATTTAAATATTTCTATATCACAAATCAGGCTTGGGCAATACATGGCATTTAGAGTGCCACTCATTCTTTCAATTCCTGGTAGATCACAGCATGATTTCACATGGAGGCCATCTATGGCTTCAATAGCTTTTCAATATCGCACTCCAGGAAGCCACTACCAATCTATCCAGTTGCATTACAAAAAGCAGCTTATTTTATCATCATGTCAATGTGCAGACTTCCTCAAGTAATGCGTTTTATTCCACTCTTCTGAGTTGACTGCTCAACACGTGTAAATATAGGTAATCATTCAGTTAGGATACTGGTCCTTCCAATAAAATCACCTGTATTTAAAAAAAAAATCTTATTGCCTAACTTCGCTGCAAACCAATTAAATAGAAATCTCTAGAGAGCAACAGCATTTTTCTTAAAGGTCCTTACGGGATTACAGTTTTCAGCCAAGTTTGGCAATCATTGTGCCTTAACAAAGAATGCATCATTGAATTTCTGGGTACAAAGACACTAATTATATAGCACACTCCCAAAGGAGGGCATCTGCTGATTAAGATGGTATCAGTTATCTGGGTCTTATAGCCAGTTGGTTTAAATGTCCAGCTGATGCTCAGGTATAGTATATTTCACATTGCATCCAAGCTTATATACTGATAAAAGCCTCCGACTTAACTATCACATTGCAATCATAATTTTACTGGGTCCATCATAATGTTCATTTTTCCATTGCATACTGGCAGACTAGGACAGCAAGCCTTTTAGGAATCTTCTAATGATAAGAACAGGAGTGCAAGGCAGTTTTGTCTCTCATACTTACTTGAAATATTGGCATTGTTAGAATAAGCCAAGAAAACAAAACACCAGAGATAATAATAAATGGCCCCATCAAAAAAGAATTTATCATATCAAAATTAATTGCTTTCAGCCAGTAACAATACCACTCTTTGGTTGTCAATTTAACTCAGTTTCAATTTTACTGAGCCACTCTATCATCTGAACCAGAGTAACAGACAGAGATGAATTAAGGTGATTCGGAGGCTGTGTGCACGGTGTGCCCTGGGTAAGAACTGATGCTAGGGAATGTTTCTTCATTTTCATTGTGCTATCTTTCTCCCTCTTTTGAGAATCATCTTTCTTAATTGAAATGATGAAAGTGTCATCCAATGTATCTTTTTCTATTTCTGTGATGTACATTTTCTTTGTTAAAAACTGTGAAAAGGAGTGTCCAAGGCAACTATTGTGGGGTCTGCTTCCATCCAAGAAGAGGGTCTTTCCCATACCCTCTCAAGGAATCCAGGGCCATTTTAGCAAATACTGGAAATAGGGCTCTGCTTTATTCTTTATAACATTAGAAAACTTTCAATCTGTACACAAAAATGTCCTAGGTCTCCTTTTATGTAAAGTGAGCAAAACAAGGGCTAAAGAATTTGTAGAAAGTTCTGCCTCACATTAGCTGAGACAGATTCAGCAGTCATTTCATGAAAGCACAGATGTCAGGGCACCCTCCCGGGCCAGTGGGATGTGACAAAGAAAAAGACATGGTCCCTCTACGCAAGACAATTGTCTTACCACTTGATAAATCTGACGACAGTCACCCTGTGAAGGACAAAAATGAGTAAGGCTGAGGAGATATTGGAGATTCCCTGCCCCACGGTGCTGCTCACTAGCAGCAGGCTGCATTGCAAGACGACTGCCTGTACCTCTCAGTATATACGCACTTCCAGTTTATCTCTACCAGCAAGAAATGAGCACTTTGAGAAAAGTCTAATTTCTTCTGTAACTTCAGTATATTGTGGAGCCCTCCAGTGGGTCAGTCTCTGTACAGAATTGCCTTTGAGAATCTCTTAGTAGTATAGGAGCAGACAATATTAAGAAATCCCATCTTAGTCCATTCAAAAATACCATGGATGGGATGGCTTATACAATACACACACCTACATGTTCTAGTTTTGGAGACATCAAAGTTCAAAATCAAGGCATTTTCTGACTCTGTAACTGGTGGGGACTCACATATGTGGTGCCTTAAAATTAGGAAGGATAGTTCTCTGGGTTCTCTTTTGTAAGGACTGGGTAGGGTCCCCACCTTTGTGATTTAACCACTTTCCAAAGGTCTCACTTTCAAATACCACCACATATGAATGGGAGGATTAGAAACATTCAGTTTGTTGCCAGTTTCATTCTTCATCTGGGTCTTTCCAAGATCATTAAAAGAGCCACACCAAAACCCACAATAATATTTCTTCATGTCTGTCTATTGTGCCTCCCCAGGGTCTCACAACTCCCCACTGTCCCAACACTAAAGACAAGCTTATTTCCCTTTTCTGTCCTTCTCTCTCTCTCATCTATTTTCCTCTAGTTCTTCTGTACATTGTTATTTTCCTTCCTATTCTTTATCATTCTCAAAATTACTTTAAACTACAAAGCAGAGAAACTTCCCTTTCTGTTATGCCTCTCTAGGATTGTCTTTCTTATCTAGCTAGTCTCTTGCTTCTGTTTGATGAAAATTGTGTGCACAGAGCAGGCAGATACAAGTGAGAATAAGAAAAGAAGACCTGGGACTCCTAGAATTATATTTACAAAAGTAGAAGTCCAAATTCTAATTGTACTGGAATACTCCGGCTATGTTGTATGGGCCAACTTCTTCTTTTTACATTTACTTACCTCCACCATAAAAGGAAAACAATAACTGCATCTTATAAACATGTAATAATATTAAAGAAGCTAATGTCTAGATAAGTGCCTAGCACACAGCAAGTACATAATCACTATTACTATAACAAATTCCTGCAAACTGTTTAACTGTGTTTCAAAGACAAAACTTGCCTGATCTGAAAATCTTAACAATAGATATATGCAATGCCTAGCCCATGGGGGATGCTCAAATTCTTAATGAATGAAACAATGAAAGAATGAATGAGTGCTGATTTTTTAATCATACTTACAAATAAAGTAGTTTATCTCCCCAGATGCTAAGTGAAAGTCAAAATATCTTCATGGCTTTTTTGCAACCATATCTTCAAATAAGCCAACACAGTTAATGTACTCATACATTTAGCATCCTATGACTTGCAAAATATCATTGAAAATTAGGCACAAAATTACTGAGCTGAGACTTCAGTATAAAAAATGGAAATACCAAGTAAAATTGTTCTCTAAAGTTTGTTTATTTTTCAGTCCATTGTTTGTCTATAACCTTCTTATCTCCGTTCCAATTATCAGCTAAAACCAGATTCCCTAAAACAATCCATTTGGCTTTTAAACTACAGGAGCTTGAGTCTGCAGAGCTTATGTAGCTCTCAATCGTGGTGTATGCTATTATAAATGCTTTCCAAAGACTCACATAAATCCTTGGTTTCCAGGTCTTTCTATTCCTTCCAAAGTTTCTCAAAACTCTATATTGTCAGTGGTAATACTTAGGCATAAGTGTTCTGATAAAAGGACCAATGATTTTGAGTCAGATAATATTAGAATATGACTACAGAAAGCAGAATTCACATTTTTGCCATTTAGGATTCTACCATAACAACTACACAAAATACCTGAATCCAGTTTTCTTATTGAATACTGCAATGGAAAGAAGACTAGCTATTTTCAAGGCTTCCACATAGATGTTATAATTTCTTAGAATATCTACTACTTTTTATTATATTGATTTTCAATAATTCTTTCTTGGTTGTTTCAGTAGGCCATGAGCTGATATAAGAAATCCTACTTATTTTTTATAGCCCCAAACCTTAAAGTAATAGAGCACATGCAATAGCTGAACTACACAATCTACTTTTATGTAGTTCATAAAAGCAGAGTTTAGCATGTGTACACACTTGTGGCACAAAGTTTAGCAGGTATACACACTTGTGGCACAAATAAAGAAAGGGGTGATCCCTGGTGGGTCCCAGACTGGTTAGGTTCTTAGGTCCTTAGATCCCTAGGTCCATTCCTAAGGATCTCTTTCTTTCACTTAGGACTCATTAGAAATCTTCCTATATTTTAATATTTGTTCAAGCCCGCAATACTTGACACAGTTCCTGCCTCTTGTGATATCCCTAAAGGCCTATAGAAGTGCCACATTAAGGCTCCACAATATCCTACACTGAATTATTTTACATGCGCTGATTGTGTGCCCCATGATGATTTCATCATGATCTTCTAGCTATTTGTATATTTCATGATGCTCAGCTCAATGCATAGAATGAGAAGTCAAGAAATTTTGAGAATAGAAAGTGCTCACATTATAAACCAAGGATTTCCAGCCTTTACAATGGAAAGGGTTTTGTGTCAAATTGAAATCTCAAACATGTGTTCCCCTAGAATATTTGATCATGACCATAAAGCCAGTTAAATTCATTCTTTCCACTTGCAAAGTCTTAAGAAACTAGTAAGTGGTTCAAAACCATTAACCCCTAGCTTAATGCTAAAATAAAAGTAATACTACATTTTAAAATCTCTACCTCTTCTTCCTCCTCAGCCTCCTCCTCTTGCTCCTCCCACACAGGGTTATCACTTATTAAGGTATAGGTAATTGAAAAACTAGTCTGTTTCTTCCTGTCCTCTATTTTTTTCAGACTTCTAATTTGGAAGAATATTGTTTAGCACTATCTTAAAAGATATAAAATCACATTATTATGCCTTACAAAGGAGGGAAAATTGAGTGATAGGTCCCTTTGTCTCTTCTGAAAGCTTCCTTACTTCTAATTCATTTATAGAATAACCATATTTCTTTGCTTTCTGCCCTGCTCCTCTCATTCTTGCTGTCTTCCCTCTGAATCTTCTGAAACTTCATGACAATAATTCTTAACTAGTTAAGAGCAAACAGTTCCAATGAGAGTTTGTGAACCAAAGAGGATTAAATGTCAATTAAAAATATAAGAAAATGCTAAGATTCATATAACAACTGTTTGCAGATATCTTCCTAGAGGTTTTGAGACCCTGTAACTGATATGAAAGTCATTACACATCGGAAAGTACAAGAAAGCACATCACTCCATTCCATTAACAATATATGAGAGCACTAAGCCATAAGTTATAAAAATAGAAAACATCTTCCAGTAATACATTCATCTGGGCCACAGTTGATATCACCCACAGTATCCCTGAAATGGAATAAAAAGATAAAATCACCATCACTTTACTATCTTCAAATAAAGTAGGAAAAAAAGCCTTACAGTATTCAAATATAAACCTACAAATGCACAGTGAGGTCTATAAGAGAATACACCCTTCAAGGGCAAAATGCTGCTACTGTTCCTGTTGCTGTTGCTTCAAAAGTTGTAAAGATGGAAATATGTGGTTTGATTTATTACACAGCCTCTTTTCCTAACAGCAAATGGAATGCATATTTTGATATACCTCCCTTAATCTTACCATCTGCACTTTGGAAAATTCCAAGAAGAAAAAGCCATTAGTGTAATCAAATAATTATGTAGAAGTAAATAGCATTGCTTACAGACAAACAAAAAGACAAATGCATGCTTGTAATAACAAACCTGCATAGGAGAAAGCAATAGTGGAAGAAGATTGAGAAGGATGTGTAGGAAAACAGGGAAGGAAGACAACCTTTACAAGTGAAGGACTTGCCAGGTGGGCACATAGGGCAGATGCACAAGAGAGATGACAATCGGTGTAGACATGAATATAAGAAATAAGTTACAGAAGAAGGTAAGAAAAAGAGCTGAAAAATACATTGTGGGGAATTATTCAGATAAATTGCAATGAATTTTTTTTAAATTTCATGTATTTGGTACAGGGTTTCACTAATAACCATGGACTGCTAGTGACAGTCCTATTTTCAGCCTCTCCAGCACTGGGATTGCATGCATGTGCCACCATGTCTACTATTGGTGTTTAGCTCAGTGTGCCTGGGGCAGGGATGGCATGGCATAGTTATTCCAGGAATCGAGCTAGGGTCCTTGCACTTGTCTAGGCAGGCTCTTAGACCTCTGAGCTATTTCCAGAGCCCTAAATTGGAATAAATTTAGAAGATCAGCTAACTTCAGAATTTAACAGGATTCTACTTTCTAATAATTTTGGTAGCATTTCCTTTTGTGGAATCCTTTGTAGCCAGATATTCTTATACTTGATTTTCCATTGTCTCCAGGACGCCAATTTACAACTCCTCCCCATTTTCTGAAGGCTTCTGGGCTTGAGTCCACATACAAACCCATATTTATTAGAAGGCACTTAGAACAGGACACATTTTTCCCCTTATTAAGGAAGGATGAAAACTGCTACCTCTAAATTCATGGTCCAAGATTCTTCAGATTCCCACATGGTTTGCTTTAAAGGATTAGGATTATGCAGATTGGAGAACAAAGTTTTTTTCAAGGTTTCCAAACCAATATTAAGTGGGCTCTCTTCTGTTCTAAGAAGGAAATTGCCTAAGTGAAATTACAAGTTTTGATGCATGCTCTGTGGCTGATAAAGTAAACTAATGCATTTTGCTTTAAGGCAAGTGCTCCCTGTTTCTTCCATGTTGCACGTGGACACAAAAACGTCATAGAAATATTAACAAAAATATCTGAGCTAGGCATGGTGGAGCATGCCTGTAATCCCAGAACTCTGGGATGGTAAGGCAGGAAAATCTGAAGTTCAAATCCAGCCTGGGCAATTTAGCAAATGCCTGAAACAATATAATACATTTTAAGAAAGACTCAAGACACAGCCCAATGCAAAGGCCCTAAGTTCAATCCCTAATAGATCCCCTTTTCCCAAATACAGTAGATGAATAAATGTGCCAGAAATGAGAGAAAGAAGTCAAAAGGTAGGAGAGAAGAAAGAGGCAGAGATAAGAAAAGCAAGACTCAGAAGTGTAATAAAGACAGTCTTTAGGGATACAGAAAAAAATTGAAGAGAAATTCAGTTAAGAGTCATGATAACTAGGATCCAGAACCAATTTCACAGTTGTACAACCCAGGTAACTGCACAGGCCTGCACTTATAAGATCCCATGCTTACTTTAAAGCTCTTCTGCTATGATTCCGAAGTTTTAATTTCATAACAAAGGAACTCAAAAACTATGTTGATGGTCCTACTGCAATCATATTCCATTTCTCCAACTCCACCTCAAAGGTTATATTACTTAATACAAGGGGTCCAGCAGGTATTTTCACTTATGAAGTGGTAATAGTGATAATAGCTAGCTTACCTCTAGGAAAATTCAGTGAGATAATACAGGCTGAGAGCTCATTGATGTGCCTGACAAATATTAAACATACAACAGAGATTGGTTTTGCTGTAGCTATTACCAGTTAGATCCGATGTGAGGCACAGGTGCTGTCTTCAGTGATCTCACAGATTAGACATATGTTATCTATACATAAAACTGAATTATCCCCCAAGTCAGGAGTTATCTCAACAGTATATAGAAAATATACTCAGGCAATCAGGTCAATCTCTCTGGAACTTTGGGATCTTCCCTGGAGAGCATTGGGACTTCCCATCCAAGAAATGTGTCCCAGGCCTTACACTCTAATTCCAGGTGGCACTGGGACCCACATCCTAAGACAAGTAAACTCCCAAATATCACTGTTATCCAGACCTATCCCTACCAAATTTAAAATGTACACTTGATTTTAGAACATGCTACAGCCCTGATTTTGGATAGCAATCAGAAATTTACTTCCCAAGAATCTTAATTTTTAAACTGATATCTCTATTTTCATGGAAATACAATTTGCACCACAGAGTCTGAAAGCAAACTTCAGACACCTCTGTTGTGATACATCATGTTCACCTCGGGTTCAGCATCACTAAAGCCAAGGGGAAAGTGGGGAGATCCTAGGGCTCAAATGTTTGATTCCTTTCCCAAGGCATAGGCATCACAAACTGCTTTTGTAACTGGGCTGGAGCTCACTGGACTGTGCCTAGCCTCAAGGAGCCTTGAAAGTACAGTAGCATCTTTAAGATACTTGAAACATAATGAAAAAATTCAATTGCTTGATTTGAGAGAAGATTGACCCAGCAGGCAACATGAAAGGACGCTGGGAATACTGAAAAGAAAAAACGGGAAAAATACAAAACTAAAAAATGAGATGATAAAGGATGTTATTATTTCAAGTTTTCCTTAGCTTTGTACTGCAGCTCTTAGAAAAGAATACTAATGTAAGACAATGGGAGTATAAGAAAATCTTCAAATGTTCTATTTTTCTTTGTGGAATGGTGGCAAAAGAAAAATTACTTTTGATTATATAGCTATCAGAAAATCTACTTTCTTATTTGAGGGTTGGTGCTTACACTGAATTCAAAGAAGTTTAGAGGTCTAAGGAATAAGCTTGAGTCCCACTCTCCCCCCCCCACACACACACACGAAGACATTGAGAAGTAATATCATAGGCCAATAGATATTGTGGTCAGATATAAGAAACACAAAAGCATTCTGGGCTCTGCACTGGCACCCAGTGCCAGGAGGAAATTAGCAGGAATAATCTATGACAGGAGACTTTGTTTAATGAAATACTAAAGTCTGGGTTCTTGAACAGTCTACATGTTCAAGGAATTTGAACCAGGAAACCAGGAAATGAAGAAACTAGGTCTTGTGTTCTATCATACTTTTGTGCTGTACAATAACTTATAGGCAATGTGATTTGTTTTATTCCATAAGCTTACTGAGAAGGCTATTTTAAATTATTAAAGCATAATTTAACAAATGCTAAATGTTAAAGCACACTAAACATACAGTTATTTTGCATACCACTATTATTTTAAAATCCCAAATCTGTAGATAGAATAATTCAGAATAAACTAGAAAACTCCTTCAAATTTCCTTAATTTTTGGAAAATACCTGGACACCTACAAAAGCTCTACTTATTCATCTGAGAATGGGTGACACAAAATCAAGTTACACTTTAGCCTACAGTTAACTCTAATATACCAAGACAAAACCATATGATAGATACTTTTATTTCTGTGTTTTTTGTGCTCATAATTTCAGAAGCAGGATTATTTGTATCACCGTGTTTAATGAAATACTAAAGTCTGGGAAGAAAATGTACACCAATTAAGGCAAGACTACATTTTCTGATGTTTTTTATGCAGGAAATTCTCAAGATTCCTTTTTTAGAACTCATCACTGGTGTGAGACCATTTTGGGATCACAGACTCTTTAGATGCTCAAATACTGATATGTAACCCGTCCTTGAAAAAATACATATTTTCAGGTAGAGGAATAAACTTTAAACTGTTCCTCAGTCCCCTCAAGAAGAAAGAAGTGGTTTAGAGTTGATTCCCTTTCTCCAGAGCACCTCAGTCCAAAGATGAGAAATATGGAAAAGAAAGTTAGGGATAGTGTGAGTCTCTCTGTCCCTGTCTCTGTCCCTGTCTCTGTCTCTGTGTCTGTCTCTGTGTCTGTCTGTCTGTCTGCCCCTCCTCTCTGTTTATCTGCTTGATTTGAATTTTGGATCTTCCTGCTCAGTCTCCCAAGTAGGTAGGATTACAGGTGCACACTACTGCTCCTGGCAAGCATACTGTTTTATAAGAAGGATCAAAGTCATCTTAAAAACAAATGAACACACTCTTCTCAAGGACTTAGTTGAGGCATGCATCCAATTCATAGATTACAGAAGTTGTATTTGTAATAAAATTAATGCTATGGTATTAAGCTGCATTTCTTTTTAATTGTGTCAGACAGAAAGTGCAGCTGCGGAGCACAGAGTGATCAAACTGCTCAGTCCAGCTCCAATCTTCTCTGCCTTGGGAACACCAAAAGGGGCTGTTTGGAAAACACAAGAAGAATATTGGCATCTTCTAATTCTGTGGGGGGAGTGGTAAGTCCATGAAAAGGATGTAATGATAGTAAACCCAACTAGAGGGCTGCAAAAGAAAGAAAAGAGGAGAACTTAGAGAAACAGATAACTCTATATGGAACTCCCTTCTAAGGCATCTTGTTTTATGGCTGGGTCCCCTTGCGATAGTTGAATTATGTGTCTATTTGCTATAAGGTACCCAAATATCTTCCCTATCATTACTGTCATTGTTTCTATGAAGTCTTTTCTAGTGTCATTAACATTTAAATTGATAATGTAAAGTGAACTATATTTCGTTTATGAAAGTAGGAGGGATCTTTCAATCCGAAGAAAGAAGAATTTCTGCCTGCCTGCCTTAAGATGGGGTGAGGGGCTGGTGAGATGGCTCAGTGGTCTAAAGCACCTACTTAGAACAAGCTTGGCAAAG
>NDGM010957117.1:0-10416 GCA_002564305.1 Octomys mimax | reverse complement strand
CGCCCTGGCAGGGAACGGATCCCCGCCGGCGCAGGCTAGCAGGAAGCTCTCCGCACACTCACCCAAGGCTTATTTTTCTTTGAATTGATTGATTGATTGATTGATTGATTGATTTATTTATTTTTTTTTTTTTTTTTTTTTTTGGTACTGAGGACCAAACCCAGGGCTTCCAGCTTGCTGGGCAAGCATTCTACCACTGAGCTAAATCCCTAGCCTCTTATTTCTTTCATACTTGAGTCTCTTTTCAGAAACTTCTTGACCACAACTGTGTCTTCAAAATTTTTGTTTATTTTATCTTCCCGCAAGTTAAATGTTTCTGTCCTAACATTTAGGTTTTTGATCCATTTGGATTATAGGTTAGCATCTGTTGATGTCTCTGGATCTAGAGGCGGTCTTGTCCATGCAGTTTGCCCAACCCCATGTTTTCATTCATACTGCTTTTATCACTGTAGCTCTGTAACATAACATGAATCCCAAAACTGTGATGCTTCCTTCTTGTTTCTTAGGACTGCTTTTGCTCTTCAAGGGTTGTTCTGCTTCCATATGAATTTTAGAATTGTCTTCAGTTCAGCAAGCAATGCTGTTGATATTTTCATTGGGATTGCATCAAATCTATTATCAGCTTTGGTTGCATGGCCATTTGTTTTACAACATTGTTTCTGGCTGTCCAGAAGCCAGGGGTATCTTCATTTTCTGATGTCATCTTCAATCCCCATTTTCAAGGCACTGTAGTTTTCATCATAGAATATTTTACTTCCTTGATTAGGTTAACTCCTTCCTAACTATGCAATTATTCTTGATGCTATTATGAATGACATTGTCCACCTAACTTCTTGCGCAGTGGGTTTATTACTGGTATACAAGAACACTATTGATTTTTATGTGTTCATTTTGTCCTGGTAAATTGCTGAAATTTGAAATTAATTTTACAAGCATTTTGTTGGAACTTTTGGGTCCTACTACATAGAGGAACATGTCATCTGCAAATAATGATAATTTGACTTCATTTTTCAAACATTCCTTTTGTTTCTTTTTCTTGCCTAATTACTCCAATGTTTCAACTTCCATATTGAACAGAACTGGTAATAGGGGACATCCTTGTGTTTTAGAGGGAAAACTTCATCTTTTCCCTTTTTAATATGATGTTGGCAGTAGGTTTTTCATGAATGGATGCTTTTTGTTTTTGTTTTTTCTTGAGACAAGTTCTTGCTTTGTAGTCTCACCATGTCGCCCAGGCTGGCCACGAACTCATGGCGGTCCTTCTGCCTCAGCCTTCCAGCGCACTCAGACTACAGGCCTGTGCCACTACACGTAGCCATCAGTGGCTTTTCCCAGATGGAGATAAGGTGCTTCTGTCCCTATTCAGAGGTGTTGTGTATGTTTGGTTGTTTATTATGCACAGACGTTGGATATTTTTGAAGGCTTTTCTGCATCTATTGAAATGATCATATTTTTTTTCTTCCTTGCTTCTGTTTATGTGATGCATTAGAGTTATTGATTTGTGTATCTTATAATCATCTTGCTTTCCTGGGATGAAGCCTGCTTTGTCATAGTGTATGATCTCTTTGATGATTTGTTTGAGTGTATTTTGTTGAGGATTTTTTCTACCTATGTTAATTAAAGATTGCCATTAGTTCTCTTTTTTGGTTGGATCTTCATATAGTTTGAAAATCAGATAATGTAGCTTCCAGAAATGATTTCAATAGGACTCCTTCTTAACCAATTTCATTAGGGAGCTTGAGGAATATTGGCATTAGATCCACACTGAACTTCTTAGTCAATGGGAGAAACAGAGTCCTGGGTTTGCATGTCCTTTCAAAAAGGCTCTACATGCCCTTTGCCCAGGACTATCTTCTCAAGCACTTTTATATACTTTAATCGAGATAATTCCTCCCTCCAAGGCACAGGACACCCACATTTACTGTCTAGTGCAATAAAATACCACCCATTAAAAAGATTGGGTTCCTCAACCTCAGGGTTCTCCTCCTATAGTACAAACCACTATATTTATGGGCGTCTGTCTGGCCACATCTGTTATTCTACCAGGAAACTTTTAGTGTGGGAAACTGATTCTGATATAAAGTTCTTTAGTTGATTAATGCATACAATTGATGAAGTCCCTTTTTCTCCAATCCAGAATATCATGTGTTCTGCTATCATCCATGAAATGGACACAGAATACCTTGTCTATAAGTTGCTTGAAATCTCAAATTCTGCACATTGATTGCTAACTATTAAGATACTTTTAAATAGTGTTAAAATGGTGAAAAATAAAACACTGATTAAAAATCTATAGTGGGTAATTCTAAAACATGAAATGTGCCTCTTACATTGACTGTCCTGTTCTATTTTATTTTTTTCTTCACCTGTGCTATTCCCTCTGCCTAGAACTTACTCCCTTCTATATGTTTATCTCAGTCATTTGACAGCCAGCATTTAGCAAGTTTTTTGAATGCCATATTTTTTAATGTGCATTTGAAAAATCAATCACCCATGCTGTGAAAAGTGACTGAAGTAAAGGGATTTAGCCTTACTCCAATTTTTGTACCATGCTAGACGACACTTTCAATAAGGAATATTCATTCATTCTTTGCTCAAACATTCATTATGCATCTAACTTGTGCCAGGCACAACACTGGGTCCAAGGCCTGAAGAGATAAGGATTTCCAATTTAATGAAGCCCAAGAGTAAACAAATATAAAATAATGACAAATATATATGATAAAGTGCTTGCCAAAATAGATTATCATGCCATTAGCTCCTCATACACAGCAAGGTCCCCACAGTTTATGACTTCATAATCCTTTCGTCTCCATGTGGAGCACTGTACTAACCTCTGACTACATCGTTGTTTGTATCATCATTTTGTAATACTAAGGGATAAATGAACTTTTCCTGCCATATAGACTTTTTTTTTTTGGTAACAACTTAGGGTTCAAGTGAAATAAGATCTAATGCAAGCAGAAAACTCCAATGAAGAATGTGCTTCAGATGCCATCGGATTCAGACACACGACTAGTAGAACACAATTCTCCTATACTCATCCTGTTTCTGACCTCTTTCCCCTTATGTAGGTCCTACACTCAGGAATAGCCTATAGTTCTGTCAAGATGCCTGCCAGGCTTCCCTGATAGCCTTTAATTCACCTGAGCAGAAATGAGAAATAATTTCAACAGTTACAGTAAAAATTCTGGTATTAAATCTCAGTGACCTCACTTGAGTTACATCTATATATTTTTTTATGTATTTGGTTGTAGGGGCATGCAAAATAGCTTAGTGGTCTACAGCACCACTTAGGCAATCTTAGGCAGTGAAGGAACTGCAGTTTGATCCCCAACCCTATATACCATGCCAGCCCTGCCCCCAGGACAGGCTGAGCCCGCCACACACAAAAAAATTATATTTGGATTTTGCAGGGCCTCACTGTGCAGCTTGGACTTGTGGACTTGTGGTGATCCTCCTGTTTTCACCTTCCCCAGCACTGGGATTACGGGAGTGCACCACCATGGCCCCTGCACTTGCCTAAGCAGCTGCTTTAGTCCCCTCAGTGGCCCACCTCCATGTTCTTGAACCAATAGTGGGTAGCCAAAGAGGCACAAGGCTCCCACGGGGAGCAGTGGGTCACCTCATTCTTCCTGGAGTTGGAGGTCAATATTTTTCACCCAATACATATTCTCTGTAGATATGTAAGGTTTGTGAATGTGATGGGTAATGAATAATGGGAAGGCAAAACTAATGATGTTGAATATCTACTTCAAGGTCATTTTATTGAAACATTTACTAGAAGTAAGCTTTTCTTGAAATCACTATAAATACTTATAGTAAAATAGCTCAGTAGGTGACTCAGATCTGTTAGAAAAGCCAGTATCGACCAGGCAATGACTGAGTAGGGTAGCTCATCATAGAAGAATGCCTCTGTGTTTATGTTGCTTTCCATATCGGTCTCAATTGAGTAACACCTTCAGAATACAGTGTGAGCTTAGCTACACATTGTCCAAGTTTAAAATTCATGACAATAGAACTGAGAATACCTTTGTGATCATCCTTATCTGTTTTCACTCACTTTGTGGTAGCCTACCCAAGACCAAAAGCAAAAGAATAAAGCGAGTAAAACTATAAAAATTACGAAATACTTATCTCCAAATCCATCCAGCTGTTTTCTCCCCATCAACATGAACCCAAGGAAAAAATACTGAGGTGAAAACCTGACAGTTAATCAAAGTGTGCAATGCTTTGCTTATAAAATAAATTCAAATTTAGAAAATAGGACCATTTTATAATTTTGTAGGAAGGCTGCTCAAGGAAACAATTCATGATAATAGAGGTAAGAATGTCCATGTTGGTGCCCTTCTATCCAGGAGAGTTCCAATGCCCCACCTCTGTCAGGGTCACATGCTTTTCTGTGATCGATGCAGTGTGCGCAAAAGAAACACATGCTCCTTTCCAGCAGAAACTTTAAAGAGGTACTGCTTAACTTTCTCCTCCTCTGCTCTGATTCTCAGCTGTCCTCAGTACTGAAGAATAATTTAGCCAAAACTAACCAACATAGGCCCCCAAATTTAAAGGGATAATACATAATTGTAAATGTGATTCCCCCTTTGATCCTTCAACCTGAAGGTCAGAGGCATAGTCTGTACCAATTAAGATGCAATTGATGCTTTGAGTATTGGCAATGAGCTGTGTACAGCAGCTTGCATTAGTGCCGCCTAGATATTACTTTTCTCTCTTAAAAGATGAGTTTATCAGGTCTCCTATGATCAAAGTGATGGAAAAGGTCCTTATCAATTTACATCAAAGGACTGTAGGTGTTCTTTTATAGTGATGTGAAATAGAACTTATCATTTGCTATTGTTTCATAGTTGTCATTCATCATGAATTCAAAATACGTATACTAAAGTTCTCAAACTAATGCAATCATATTCAATTTTGTAAGACATTCTAAAGTGCAAGAGACTTGCAAGATGTATTTGAACCTTATGTTTTCTTTCATGTCTCTGAGGGATGTAGTAGTTTAATGTATTATCTACACTCTGGGTATATTACCTTAAATTATATGCATAAGAAGTGCTATATAACTTCTAGCCTATAAGCAATGAAAATATGGACTATAGAAACATTATGTAGACTCCAAGACTGCTACAAGAGTGTACACATGTAAACCAGGAAGGCTGAGGCAGGAAGATTACTAGTTCAAGCCCAACCTGCACAATTCAGCAAGATCCTATCTCACAATGAAAAATGAAAAAGAATGAGGGTGTAGTTCAGAATAGAGGTCCAGGAGTAAATCCTCAGCAGTGGAATAAAAAGTAGAATCTAGACCCTTATAGACAGCACCAACTTATTTTCACCCAATGCAGGTATCACTCTCCTCTCTCTGATTGTATATCTCAATACCCACAAGAGCACTAGCATTACCCCAGGGCTTCTGGATGGTGAAAGGGGATGCTTCATCACTCCCCACCTACACTACCACCTCAGAAGGTGCCTGTACCTCTCCTTATCTTTGTTCGTTGAAAGTAGAATATTCCTGTATCATCATAATCCTGACCAAAGGGTTGTGCACTCTACCAAGGCTCTGCTTCAGTTCCTGCTCTCCTTTGATAGGTATGGGACAAGATTTTGTTGTGTCTTGTGCCATACTCAAAGGTAAACTGCGAAGCCCTCTGGAAACCATTTCTTCTTGGGCTTCCCACACTTTCCTGCCATTTCCTGGGGATAAGGCACAGGCTGTATGTTCCCTCTGCCGTCAGATTCCCATTCTTACCTGGAGGTGTCAGTGGGTAGCCACTCCATGCCTTGGGACTTTTCTAGCAGAGCCTATGGCCCAGTCTCAGAATTTCCTCATTGTCTAAACTTTTTCCTCCCTTTCACTTGCCTCTTTCTTTCTTCGTCTAAATTCAGTCAGGTGATATGTTGCTGTGACATCTAACCTGTTGTGTACATACTGGCCCAGCCTTTTCAAAAGCTAAGAGCCTAAATTTGCTGTCTTATTGTTTCCCTTCTTCTTTCATTGCTTCTCTTGTTTGTATGGAATACTCAGATTCCAGGTGAGAAAGAGACAGACAGACAGACAGACAGACAGACAGAGGTAGGTAGGTGACAGGAAGAAACATGTATTCCAAAAACCATAATCATTTAAACCAAATTATCCAATTATAGTTACATATATGAAAAAGTTTATTTATAAATTAAACCAAACACATAAATTTAGGCTCTAAATACAGGATCTTCTGATAAATCAGGCTTTTTTTTTTCTTTTAGAGAATTTTAAAAAACAATATAAACAAAAAAAAATCCAAAATAAGATGATAGGACATTAACAGTGATTATTATATCACCTATTGCCATCTTCAAAGTAGTTTCTCAGATTATCAGATCTAGGCATGTAAAATTGGCCAAACAATGTAAACACTAACTGTTCCTTTCGATGAATGGAGATTAATAGTACAATTATCTTAACTATCTTGTGTGTTTATAGATAGATAAAAACATAGACAGACAGACAGACAGAGATGTAGATCTATAGATTACCACCCTTCTTTCCGCCCTTCCTCCATCCCAGCTGTTCTTTCCTTTTGAACACTTTCTTTCCCTCTCACAGTATCTATTGCACCTTATTTACCTTAAGTCAGACATTCTTATGCAAGATGATGATTGTTTTCCCACTAGCCTCTCCAGTTATTCTTGCATGCAAACTAGAATAGTGTCCTAGACTGGCTTTTGTTGCCACAACAACATTCCTGATTCTGACTGACTTATAAAGAGTAGCAGTTTATTTGATCCCTGGTTCTAGAGGCTGAGAAGTCAAAGAACATGCTGCCAGCATCCACTCAGCATCCTTGCTGCATTACAGCACAACAGAGGGCATCACCGGGGGGGAGAGGGGGCAGGAAATATGCTAGCTTGAATCTCTCCTCCTCTTCTTACAAAGCCACTAGTGCTGATGTATACACAGACCTCATGACTTTATCTAATCCCTGTAACCTCCAAGTGCCATTGATGTGCATTTGAGGATTAAGTTTCCAACACATGGGATGTATTTAAACCATAAAAGATACTGAAAAATGATAGTAAATACAGTCTGAAAGGTATAATAGATACTGTGAAAGTGAGTGAAACTGATCACTGGGAAGGAACAACTGGGATGAGGGAAAAGAGAAGAGAAGGAAAGGGAAAAGACATATATGTATATACAGATAGCTTAGATAATTGTACTGCTCATTTCTGCTGGTCTATTGAAAGGTGCAGTTAATGCTAATTTTATCTTTTTAATTTTTTATAATTCTTGACCAATTTTGAATGCTTCTATCTGGTAATCTGAGCAATTAATTTGAGGATAACAATATGCAATATGACAACCATTATTGAATTTCTGTAATTTTGTTTAGTGAAATTCTGTAGCATTTCTAATGGTTTTACTATTTTTTATTCTCTTTAAAAAATGAAAGAAAAAGTGATATGTATGGATGTACGAGACAGTTAAGATAATTGTACTACTAATTTCTTTTTTTTTTTTTTTTCCTTTGGCGGAACCAGAGATTGAACTGAGGCCTTTGCGCTTGCCAAGGAAGTGCTTATTCTACTGAGCCATCTCCCTGGCCCCTCTATACTACTAATTTTTATTGGTTCATTGGCAGAAACAGTGTTTATGTTGTTTAATCAATGTTGCATCCCTGTACCTGGTAATCTGAGCAACTACTTTGAAGATAATAATATGTACTAAAATAACCACTGTTAATTTCCTATCACCTTGTTTTGAAGTTCTGTATTATTTTGATTATTTTTTAGTCTCTTTAAAATAAAAAATTTAAAGTATATGATGGGAGAAATCTTTTGCAATGAGCAAGAGATGGAGAAAAGTGGAGAAAGAGGAGAGAAAGAAAGTTAGGGCACCTCACATACCTGGACCAGTCCCACATGGTGAATGTGATCATTACATACTGCAAATGTATACTGAAGAAAATAAAAACATGCCAAACAGTGTGCCATGGCACACGAACTGGCTTCATTCCTGCTCTGCACAGGAAAATTATTTCTTTTGACCGGTGTACTCTTATTATAATTGCTGCTGTCAGTAGACACTGTTTGCATGTAACTAAGTTGCATACACTTTTGCACATGACCTTAACCAAAAAGCCAAGAAGCAATGTGACTTCATATAGTTAGTGACTATGAAAGCTCACTGCAAGATCAAGTCTTCTGTTTTAAGAAGAAGAGTTTCACAGTGATTGTGGATGGCACATTTCCAAGATAAAATTAAAAGAACAACCAAAACAGGACAGAAAAGAACACAACTCGATGCATATTTGTTCCTTGTTCTTAAAAACAAGTCCATATGTATCTTTTGTAAAAGACAATGAATTATTTCTTTCCTTTCAGAAATACAAGAAAAATCTTCACCAGATTGCTATATAAGCCATTAATGATGTTGACTGAATCAATAGCAATAACTAGTCATGACAGGGAAAGTAAACATAGCCTTAAAATGTAATTTTCCCAAATGAGAATATTTGTGTGATTAAAAAATTACATATGGGACTTAAAGAGTCTAAGTTTTGTGTCTGCTATTAGCAAGTAACTTCTCAATTTCTCAAAGCTTTTTTTTTTTTAATAATAACTGAACAAGGGGCTGGGGAGATGGCTCAGTAGAATAAGCACTTGCCTGGCAAGCCCAAGGGCCCGAGTTCAATCCCCAGTTCCAAAAAAAGAAAACTGAACACATGGGAACCATGTGTTTTCCAAAGTGTAGAATACTATAATTTGAGATACTTTAGTGATATACTTAATAAAATAGCATCTCGCTTTTGAGTCCTACCATCCTAAGCCAAAGATAGTAGTGGTGGTATCCTGGAGGTTATTTGCTGTAACTTTTTTCTAAAATAAAGCAAACCTTGAATTCACAGCTATTTGATACATGACAGTTTCCAGAGAAATCATTGCTCCATAATTTTTATATTTATTCTGTGGGGGTTATGGGGGACAAGGAATGTTGATTTACTACCTCTAGTAACTAAACAAAGTTGCCTTTAACATTTAAGAAAAGTGTTTTTAAAAATAAGTAAATGATAATACAGATTGTGTGTGTCATTAAATTTTTGATACAGATAGATACTGTTATGGTTTGTGTCATCACCCCCACAAAGCCTCAGACAATCATTTCTCCACTTCTAGAGTTTGGGGTGAATTCATGATCAATGTGGGGATTATGGGTGTGTGTGCTACACCCGCCCTAGGGTGGACAGCCTGCAGGCAGTATATGGAAAGGAAGAGGCTTGCTAGCTGCTGCAGCCACTGCTGCTCTTTGGACTGTTGCTGTTTGCTGTGTTCTACCGCCATGTGGTGGACTGAAACCTCCACTAACTGTGAGCTAAGTACAGCTTTCCTTCCTTCATTTTGGATGTCAGGTATTTTGTCCCAGCAACAAGAGAAAAGTAACCAAGACAGGTACTCTCTGAGGGCTTCTCAGAAACGAATTTTGTTTTCTTTCATAGAGGTTTTCATTGTGGCCCCCCAAAAAAAACTCTGGCGTAAACTGAAGTCCCCTTTTAGCTTATGAAGGAAGCTTAAAAATATAAAATGTTTCAGAAAATAATTAAGACATATCTAGAATATCTCACTTGATCTGAGAAGTTAGCTATATACATAAAAATACATGCATTCTCAAAAGATCCTAAATTTGTATGAATTTTCAGGAATAAATATATATATAGTAATAAGTATATACTTATATTACTAAAGCCATTTGTGATTTTATATATATATTTATATATAATCACAAATATATATATATATATATATATATATATATTTATATATAAAATCACAAATGGCTTTAGTAATATTATAAGTTTGTGTGAGGTCCAGGATAATTTCATTTCACTCAGTTCATCCCTGACAGCCAAAATGTGAGGCGTCATCAGAGGGCCCTTCTGAGAGAAGGGAAGGTGAATTGTTATAAAAGGGGACACATTTCCCCTGCTTTTAAATAGGGAGAGAGTGGAGAGCTGTCTGTTGGCTCTCCTGCGTTCAGCTCAGAGTGACCCTCGCACTGCAGGGGCATATCTGGGGATGGCATATTCTGCCCCCTTCAAAGTCCATATGCAGAGGCTACAAGACCTCCTGGTGGCACAAGCGGAGGGAAGAGAGAGCAGTGTCGGAACACCTGCACAGTGAGCATGGACATCAGCCGCACACACCTCTTGGGGCTCGGGTGAAGGACCCGAGGAGCCGAGGGACTGCAGTGATCCTTCCACACCCCATTCCTACTTCTCTGACTGGCTGCAAGAATAGTGCTGGCTCGGCGCTGGCGAGATGGCTCAGTGGTCTAAAGCACCTACTTGGAACAAGCTTGGTAAAGAACAGGGACCGCGGTTCAATCCCCCAGCACCACATGCCAGCCAGCCCCGCCCCCTGGTG
>NDGM010957099.1:0-15121 GCA_002564305.1 Octomys mimax | reverse complement strand
TTGAATGGGACCTCCAATCCTAGCTTTTTGAGGAATCTCCATTCTGATTTCCATAATGGTTGTGCCAGCCTCATGCATATTTTTAGAACTCACCTTAAGATAATCACAAAGATCAATAGAAAATAACGAAGGATGCAGGTAAAACCCTAAGTGCATTCAACTATTGGACCATTGACAAATGGGCCAAACATGTGTTCTGGAGGAAAGGCAGCTTCTTTAATAAATAGGGTTAGGACAACTGGCTCTCCGTATGCAGAAGACTAAAACTAGACACATGATCTCTCACCTTGCACTCAGTGAAAAATAAAATGGATCAATGATTAAATGTTAAAATAGAAACAAACTGCTGCAAGAAAAATGAGGCAAAACTCTTGAAGTCACAGGATGTGGGCAAGGACTCTCTGAATAGAATCCCAGTTATGAAAGACATAGTACTAAAAAACAACAAATGGGGTCCCATCAAATTACAAGGCTTCTGCACAGTAAAACAATTGAGTAACAAGACAAAATACAAAATGGAAAAAAAATTGGCAGCTATTCCTCAGAGGATTAATATCTAATATATATGAAGAACTTAAAAAATTAAACTCCCCAAAAGAAAAGGCCCAATTAAAACTGGGCAAGTATATTGAATACACATGTTACAGAAGAAGAGGTACAAATGGCCAATAGATACATGAAGAAGTGTTCAACATCACTGGTCATTAGAAAAATGCAATTCAAAGCACCACTAAGAGTCTATCTTACCCTACATACAGTGGACAAAATAAATAATAATAATAATAATAATAATAATAATAATAATTGCTAATGAGGCTGCAGGGAAAAGGGAACCTTTCTTTGTTGGTGGTGGTACCATGAAGTAGGACAACTGCTATGGGAATCAGTATGGAGATTTCTCAAAAAATTAAAACTAGAAATTTCTTTTTGGGGTTGACCCGATAGCTCAGTGGATCAAAGCGCCTGCTTAGGCAGAGCCCAGTGGCCAGGGTTCGATCCCCAGAGGGCTGTGCTGGCTCTGACGCCGGGGTGTGCTGAGAAGGCAATTGAGACTGGGTGTGGTGGTGCGCACCTATAATCCCAGCACTTGAGAGGCTGAAAACAGGTGAGTGTGATCTACATAGTGAGACTCTGTAGACTCTGTAGACCCTGTACTAAATAAAAGAAAAGAAATTCTTTTTGGCTGAACTATCCCCCTTCTATGAGTCTTCTCAGAGGAGTTAAATTACTGTGATACATACATGTCCATGTTGATAGACACAAAATTCATAACAGCTAAATCTCGTAGCAGTCTTTATGAACATTAACAGATGAGTCACAAAAAATGTGGTACATATACAGTATGGAGTATTACTCTGCCATAAAGATAAATTGGAGAAAAGTAGATGCACCTTGAGACCAGAATGTTAGGTGAAATAAGTCAGACATAGGAGCTTAAGCAGCACACAGTTTCTTATATGAGAAACCCAGATTACAGATAAACAGCAAAATCAAAGACAACAGGAGGGGAGGTGGATGGAAAAAGGAATTAAGACGTGCTATGCAAAAGGCACAACCTTCGCACAAGGAATATCAACATTATGTGCTACAATCGTGTACTAAGAGAAAAAGAAGTTCCTGATGGGCCTTATGGCTCAGCGATGCATGGAGCCGCTCCTCCCTCTCTCTCGGCCTGGCATGCATGTGCAGTCCCAGCTAACGCACTCAGGCTGCTGGCCCCTGCTGCCTTGGCAAGTTGCTCAGTTACCGTATAAGAGACAAAGCCTGAGAGGCAACACAGGCCTCAGCCTGTGAGAGGCCTTGCATTTGCCCTTCATGTACTAAAAATGAAAGCAAAAGATTTCTCATGATGAGTTTTTAAGAGTATGATGGATTGAATTACATCAAATACTAACTATGATGCTTTCTTCCGCAGGAATTTAGAAGCCAGAAATGCTAAAAAGCCTTTCCCAGCGATGCAATTAATTCCTTCTTGTATCTCCGTGGGCTTCACTGTGATTACCTTCAGACCCTGAGCCCCTCCTCCTGATAGAGGAAGCCGCTCCCAATGCCATCTGACCCGTCTCTGAGGCTGACAACTTCCTCAAGCTTCACTCAGGAGTCAGATCACAAGGATTTGGAGTGTCCCCATGACAGGAAATTCTGACTGTTATATTTTTGCTTTCCTGTTGGACCTATTGGATTTTTGTTTTCATATTAATATTTAATTTACAGGCAGGAAAGTCATTTGGATCTGGAGGCGCCTTGATAACACCACTAACACAATCGCCCGGACATCCCCATGGGCACTGTCCAAGCCCTGGGACACTGCATGACCACCCTTTCAAGCCTCCAGGTGTTGGATTCAATGGTGATCACATGCTATTCCATAATCGCATTTATGAAAGGTCTAATTAAAGATACAGATGTTGTTGGCTCACAATACCCAGACAGCTGAAATACTTATTAGAGTGTTTTTGAAGACTCCATATCCTTACTTCTCTCCAATAGAACAGCTAATAATAGACAACAAAGCGAAGGCAGCCAGGGCTTGTACTCTTTATTCTCCTCCTAATTGGCATGCTACGTTTGTAGAGCAAACACCTAGTGCTTCTACAAAACTGGTGTTTTACAGCACTGGCTTTACTAGATTACTTTGTTTTCTCTTTTAGAATGGCTCGGATACAGTATTGCTTATTTGGGGGAGGAGGAAACTTCGAAAGGTTTGCAATTCAACTCTTCTACCACAAAGCTGATGGTCATACAAAAGATTATGTGGAGCCAGGAGCAGACAACCATTACGGATCATTCAACCTTAAGAGAGGGCTTCTTGTACTGCAAATGTGAAGTGGTCTCTTAACTACTTGAAGGCAGAATAAACAACCAATTACCATATTTAGGAATGTCTAGAATGTGTGGACCTAAGAATTTTGCCAAGATGAGTACAAAACTCTACAGACACTACTTTATGTTTGCTTATATAAATCAGAGCTAATCTGTCTCCCTAATCTGGCAGGGGAATTCTTTAGATTTAAATACATAGTCGAAAATGAAGCAAAAGATAAAGAATTCATGGACTGGCAAAAATGCCCAATAAATGCATAAGGACGTTTTGAAGATCCTGGTGTAATATTTTGTTAATTCCTTACATTTTCATTCATTCATTCATTCATACATACATAAACAGCTGTTATATTTGGAGGGATTGCTAAGAGAAAGGTATAGTGCCAGGCCCTGAGAGTGTGTGAGTCGACAGGGATGAGCCCAACTGGGATCAGAGGGCATCGTGCTGCATTTGGGAGGACACTAGGCCTTGCTCTCCCGTGCAGTATCCACTAGCGCCATGTGTCTACTGAGGGACTGAGACGTGGTTAGCCCAAATGGAGAGATGCTACAAGTATAGTGGACCCCCAAATTCACAGGGGTTATGTCACAGAGCACCAGCAGATTGTGAACACACCACTAACCTCAGATATGGTGAGAAAGAGGCCCACAAATGCCTATTTATACACGTTTAAATATGCAGTTATGTAACTTAATTTAATAAAACACTATATTAATAAAGTTAGAAGGTACAGTGTATTTTGACAACATATTAAGGATCTTAGGACTTTAAGAAGAACAAAAGGAAGAATAATAGAGATAACTACACACTCACAACAACTCCCTATGATGCGGGAATGGTAGTCGATCTGTGGAGCTAGATTACAAGGCAGCAGCCAATCAGGAGCAAGAACTGAACAGTGCTGTTGGATCAGTTATTTGCAAACTTTCTTCCCCGCCCATTGCTGAAGATCTCTGTGATTTCCGCAAATTTGGAGGGTTTTATGTGAACATTTATTAGGTAGGTCCTAAAGAAAAATCTGTGGCTGACTGAATCCACAGACTCTGAGCTGTGACTTGATGGGGTATATAGTGTAGAGTATTCTCCAGATTTCAAGGAATTTGTATAAAATGAATATACTATATTTATTTATTTGTTGTATTTTAGGGGAGGGTCTACAGGGTGTTCAGTGTCTCACTACTAGATTGGACTCATAGTGATTCTCCTGTTAACAGCCTCCCAAGAGCTGGGATTACAGGCACGCCCCATGACGTCCAGCCTCCATTGCCATCTCAGCTTGCCCCGGGGATGGGGCTGATACAGCAGGCCCAGGGGAACCCCTGGCCCCTGCACCTGCAGGGGCCAGGTGCTTTAATCCACTGAGCTATTTGGCCAGCCCTGAATATACTATATTTAATCAATACATTTGAATATATTTATTTATTTATATTTAAAGTATGTTGAAAATGATAAAATTGTTGGATACATTGCATTATGTAAAACATATCATAAAAATTCATTCCACCTGATCTTTTTACTCTTGAAAGCACATCCAGTGATCCCTTCTTTGCATGTTTTTCTGCAGCACTTAAGATATCATAGTACAGCGATACACACACGTTAACGTCCATAGCAGCACAATTCATAATAACAAAAGCCCAGAAACACCCTGCATACCCATCAACCAAGGATTGGATAAAGAAAATGTGGTATTTAGAAGAATGGAATATTACTTATCTATCAAGAAAGATAAATTGGAGACATTTGTAGGAAAATGGGTGCATGCAGAAAATATGTTTGCGAGAAATACATCAGACACACAGAATTGAATACATTATAGTATCTCTGATCTGAGCTGAGCAAAGTATAACTAAGAGGAAAACACAGGAAGGGTAGAAGGAGACCAAGGGATGGAGCTGCTACAGATGTGAAGGGGTCCAAGGGGCCAATGGCAAGGGGTAAGGGAGGGAGATGAATTGGGTAGAGCAGCAGCATGCCACAAACAGAACACGGTTCTAATAACTTCAACAAATGTGAACACTCTGTGCTACAAACATGAATTAAGATTAGCAATAGCAATAAGAATGAAAAAGGAGAAAAAAGAATTAGAGGAGGGCAGGACAGGGAGGGAAGAGGATTAAAAAAAAGAAACAAGGTGTATTATGTACATGTAGCAACTCTCCAAGTTGACCGTCAGTTGTGCGTACTGCAGACAGGGAGTAATACAATTTTTTTTTTTTTTTTTAAAGTTTCATTCTTTTCTCCAGTGGGAATTTTAGGCGCTGCTTACACTTTGAGAAGAGAGTCACAAATCAACAGGGAGAAGGGAAGAAAGGAAAGAAATGAGACAGCATTTCTGAGGAGGGCTTAGTGGCTCTTAGAATAAGCACTACAGGAGGCATACGGCCAGCACGGGAGGGTCCTGCCAGTGAACCTCCACCTCGGAGGAGGCTGTGTAGGGCGGCGGCCTACCCACTCCTGCTGCCTCGTGCCTTGGCCCTCAGGTTATGTTTACTATATTTAAAACAATGACAATAATTTAAATACATTGCTTATTATGAATAATAAATGTTAACAGGCTTACTGTGTTAGATAATAAACTTCTTCCTGTTTGAGCTCTTTTTTAAAAGAAAAAAAAAAAAAGGAAAATATTGCTACCAGAAATATTTAAATTACATAGTTGCTTTCATTGCATTTCCACAGGCCAGCAATATACTTTTTTTTTTTTTTTTTTTGTCACTTCCCATATTCATTAACACATAAGGTGTCACTGTCGCAGATCCTGGCTAATAACTCGCCACCATCCCCCTCTCCATCTGGGTAGTTCAGCACACCGTACTGAATGTTTACCGGGTCCGATGCGTTGGGATGGGTGCTGGGAGCACAGTCGTGAAGCAAAACAACAAAACAAAGCAAACACATCCTTGGCTCTTGCTAGGCTTCTGTGTTACGGGGAGCCCTCAAGGACGGTCTCACAACCTTCTCCGCCCGCAGGCTTAAATTCAGCCATCACTGGGGGCCGCTGCAGCATTTGAGGAAAAGTGCAACTTCTTCAGCAAGTCACCCTATTAATCGCTCAATGATGCTATGACTTGCGACCTCAGTGTCTACGAAATCCACAGCGGCGCCCTTCACCAAGTTTTGGAGAGATGTGTTACTTTGAAATTAATGGATATTCTGAAAACAAAACAAAACTCGTGTGTGAGAATATTTGGGAAATGCTGAGCTAAACGAAAGCAACAAGTCTCTTCGCTGCAGGATTTGCGAAAGGTTTTGCTCTTTATGAACCTGTATCAGTGTGGTACCTCGGAGGCTTCTCCGAGCATAATTGACTAAGAATTTGAATTCAGCGAACTTTTTTCTCTGGGAATAAATCTCTTCATGGTAAGCTTCTAGAGGTAATGTTTGCTTCGTCTCCTCGTTCTCCTTTCTTCTGATGTGATCTCCTGTGCCAGTTATTAAGCTACTACCTTTAAGGTATTCAGACTCACATTTGTTATATTAGCGCTTTTTGTCTCTGAGGCTAGAAATTCATAAAACCCTGTTTTGATTCACCACCTGGCTGTAGCTGCATCCTGCCAGTAGGGGGAGCTAGAGGGAGATTGGAAAGGGGGAAAAAATGGCGCATGCTCCCTGTTTCAATTTATTTTCTGTTCTCTGACCTCTGTTTTAAGCAGTGCATCTGCAAGCTTACAGCTGTAAATCTTCCCTACCCCAGTAGCAGAAACCAGGGGCCAGCTGTGTCTCTCACACTTGTAGAACCCGTGACATACCTAACACCTCTCTAGCAGCTGGGGTCTCTGGTCAGTAATTAAGACTTTCAGTCCCAGTCCCAGTGTGTTTCTCTTCTAAAGAATTCAAACACAGAGCCAGGCATGGTGGCGCGAGTTTATAATCCCAGTACTCAGGAGACTCAGGCAGGAGGATAGATGTGAGTTTGGGGCCAGCCTGGGCTACAAACTGAGCTCAAGGCAACCCTGAACTGTATAGGGAAACCCTGTCTTAAAAGGACAAAAATAAATAAATAAATAAAATAATTAAAAAAAAAATCCAAATACATATGTTTTCTTTCCTTTGGTCCCACAGCTCTAGAATGAGTTATCTCCTGTGGATACTAGTTTCGGGTACCAGAAGATGTTCTCTGTTTTTTCCCAGTTCTTTAACACATAGTTTTATAGATTTAACTTTCTGTTCAAAGAACTTGAGTACACTCTGATACCCGGCTAGACCTGTCCGATATGCCTCGTCCGCCTTCTGCACCTCCTAGGCCAACACCTGAGGGGGAGATAGGGAGAGATTTGTGGGAAACTGCTCCACATTTCCAGCATCACACTCGCCTTGAGCGTGAGCTCTCCCAGGCTTCAGACGCTTATGGCCTAAGAAAACGCGCCTGCGAGGAAACAACCTGCATCAGCTCCTTGTCCTGCCTTCTCCAGCTCTACGTGACCTTGATCAGATAGGTCATAATTTGCCACATTTGCTCTTTTCACTTGGAGCCTTGGGTCTCCTGGCTTTGTCAAAATCACAGGGTAAAGCACTGTCTCTACCTCTACTTTTTCTTTTTTCTTTTTTTCTACCTCTACTTTTTAATTTCTCTCCTGAAAGTATAGAGTTGCCACTATCCCTTGCTGGCTACCGGAACAGCTAAACCTATCTAAAGAGGTGAATTCCACTAAGCTAAGGAATGTGTGATTCTCAGAATCTGAATCCTTGCTTTGCGCATTGGCGTATTTTACTAATGTGTTCGTGTTTATGCACGTGTTTGCATCCCTGTTCATGTTTATGTGGGCACAATGCACGTCGTTGCATAGACATCTAAGTTTGTGTGTGGATCCAGTTATGCTACATGGAGCTGAGCCTGCGGCTTCTACCACCGTATCTCTAGTGCCTAACATAGGATCTATGCTAGTGGAGGCTGAATGAACAGATGCATGAAAGAATGTTTGTTAATACCAGTGCGTTAAGCATTAAAAGATAAAGAATGAAATCTACCTACTTAAAGGGAGATTCATCTAATTCAGCTCCATTTCATCAAAATATAACACAAGCCACCTATTAAATCTTCTAGCAGCCACAAGAATAAAATATGAGAGAGGAAAAACTGATTTAATATATATATATGTATATATATGTATATATACATATATATATATATATATTTTTTTTTTTTGTGGAACCCAGGATTGAGCTCAGGCCTTTGCACTTGCGCTTACTCCACTGAGGGAAGCGCTTACTCCACTGAGCCATCTCGCCAGCCCCAAAATATTTTATTTAATTAATCATCAAAATATCACTTGAATGTAATTTATCAAATAATTATTAATATCATATAGAAACAATAATCAATGTGATATGTACATTGTTTCTAGTCTTTAAAATCCAATGCATGTTCTATACTTGCAAAATATCTCAATTAAGAGTAGTGCTTTGTGGCCAGGGGTACAGCTCAATGGCATAAGCGCCTGCCTGACAAGTGCAAGGTTCTGAGTTCAATCCCTGGTGCCAAAACAAAAACCACAAAGAAAAAATGAATAGTCACATCTTAAGGGGGTTCAGTAACCCTGGGTGACTCATATGTGCAGTATTAAATCAGATTTTGATAGTTTCCTTTAGGCACTGAAGAAAAATATACTCTGTGTTTTCTTCTGTAAAGTGTGGCTATCAGGGAGTTGTCTGAAGTGGGTGGGACGGTTGCTTTTTGCATTGGAGACATTTTGGTTGGGAAGAGTATTTTTAACACTTCTCCAGTTGCTGCAAAAACTGCACATTGCCACTCTTTCACCACCTCTATTCTTCCACACTCGTGTTCTAAATGTAGCCAAACTAAAGCCTGCACTACTCTGAAACCCATTTCTCTACCCCTAAAACCTGAGCTCTTTAGCGGGAAAATTTTCTCCATCTCTGAAGTGTGATTCATGCTAGCAAACTTCATTTTCCCCCTGAAACAGATCGTCTCTTTCCTAATACAGTCTTCAAGCAGAACTATAAGAACTAATAACACAAAATAGAAAATGTAAACAAACACACCAAGAAAACATCTGTTGCCCCCTCTCTTTTATTCTCCACATCCTCAGTCTCTTCAGAACACTTCTGATATCACCTGTTGTGGGAGAGTCACAATTTTCTCTCCATCTTTTGCATAAAGCAGAGAGCCTGAAGGTTCACAACATCCTTACCTGTCCCCTCAAAACCCCATTTTAAGGCTATAACACTAATGGAAATTTACATGGCCTTGGTATAAAACTTATTCTGTCCTTCTCTTACCTGAGCTCTTCTGTTATTAAAGAATATAGAACTTCAGAGATGGCTTCTCCATTGGCTCCACTCTCTCCACTGGCTTCAGACCACCTGCCCATTACACACTCAGTGCTGGAGAGATAGCTCAGCAGCATAAGTGTCTGCCTGGCAAGCACAAGGTCCCAAGTTCGATCCCCAGTACCCTATCACACATTCAGTAGCTTTAAAATCCTCTAAATACATGGAAGTGATTATTAACAAGTAGAGGTGGGGTGGGAGAAATGTTACATATTTTTCATTAATGAATACTGTTAACTATGCCCGTAAATTATGGATAATTTAATTTAGAATTAATGGCAACAATTTTCCTCACTAATGAAATGGTTGTTATTAGGAAAATATTTATTGAAGTGGAATTGTGTGATCTCTCACATCATTATTAAACCTTGTTAAACCATTTTTAATTTCAATTTGGGTTTAATTAAGATTCATTAAGCATTTTATTAAATCTAAATTAAATTCTAATGGAAATTAGGTTTCCAGGGAGAGACAGTTTGGGCCATTCTCGGTTCTTAGTTCTCTCAATATAACACAGCTACACAAGGACCTAGAGCCAAGTGAGTCCTCATTAATACTGGCAGATCCAGAAGACTAATAACAGTTCTAAGTCCAGCACTGTCTCTGACTCACCATGAGGTCTTGGGCAAGTGAAATCCTTTCCATAGTAAGCAATTTACTCTTTTGTAAGGTGAGAGTCATAATATCAAAACAGTTCTAAAAATGTCAACATGAGCAGGATTATTAATCTGAAGCCTGGATTTGAAAGAAGGTACAGTGCATTTTTAAAAAGTTGTAATCAATTTCCTTTCTCTTTTCTTCAAGGAATTCACTTCTTTCATTCTATTTTCTGTGGAGTTGCAGGTACCTAAGACAAGAAAAGGAGAGATGAACACACATTTGGTATCTAATCCTTGCTTTTCTATTTCCTCAACTGAAAGAGAAATAATTAGAAATGATTCTGACCTCAGTAAAGGATGGTTGAAAAATATAGACGTTGGATTCCAGGCCACATGTGATGAGCTTCATCAAGTGGAAACGCATGAGAGAGATGGTTTCCTCTTGAGTTTGAATATTATGGTGCATTGTGGAATAGCTGGCTAAGGGGAAGCCAGGACTGCCCTGATAAATCTTTCCTATTCCAAATCAGTGGAGCTTAGACTGTCACAGACTATGTGAATCTTCTGAGTGACAAATCATACATTAAGGTTATCCCAGTCAATGTGGTCAGGCATATACTCTGGGGGCCTTCATGACCTGACAGTGAGAGTTCTTTTGGGGACATGCTGCCACATAATGCAAGCTGTAATGGGGTGTAGATAGTATGCCATATGAAGGGGATTGTGTAATGTGACAACTATTAGATACCTAATCTATACGGTGCCAATTTATCATCCACTTAAGAATCTCTTCTCTGAATTCTACTTTAGGTCTCTGTTAGGCTTTTTTAAAAATTATTTTTTAAGGAATGCAAAATATTAATAGAAAAACAGCATTAGAGAAGATAAGAAATTTCACTAAACAAAGTAATAGGAATTCAACGATGGTTGCTGTATTGTATGATGTTATTTTTAAAGTAGTTGTTTAGGTTACCAGATATAAATGTGGAAAATTGGTTTAGGGAAAAACAAAGAAATAACAGAAAAGTTATAAGAAATTCAAAAGAAAAAAATATAATAAGAATTAAAAGAAAAAAATTAAGCATTAACTGCTCCTTTCAAAAGACCAGTAAAAATTGGTAGTACAATTATCTGAACTGTACTGCACGTATACTTAAATATATCTTTTTTCCTTCTTTCTCTTATTCTTTTCTTCTTCCCAGTTTTTCCATCTCATTGAACAGATTCTTTCCCTTTCACAATATCTATTGTACCTTTCTAATTTTATTTACTCTTTCAGGTTCTCACACTAGTGAGACCATACAGTGTTTGCACATGTGGATCTGAGTTTTTTCACTTACCAATATAGTCTCTAGTTGAACCCATTTATCTACAAAAGCTTCCAATTTTATAGCTGAATAATACTCCATTGTGTAAAAATACCACATCATTTTTATCCATTCTTCAGTTGATGCGATTTTGGTTGTCTCCAAGATGTAGCTATGACAAACTGCACTTCTATAAACATGGATGCACATATATTGGTATAATATTATGATTTAAGTCCTTTTGGAAAAATACCTAAGAGGGGAATAGAAGGCTTTAATGGGCCCTTCAATCCTAGCTTTTTGAGAAACAACTATACTGATTTCCATAATGGTTGTACCAGTCTGCACTCCTACCGACAGTGGAGAAGGGTTTCTTTTTCCCAAAAGCCTCTCAATGATTTGTTATTGGTTGACTTCTTGATGATAGCCATTCTTTCTGACATAAGATGGTATCTCAGCATTGTTTTAATCTGCATATCCTGAATGACCAATGATGTTACACTTTTCTTCAAATATTTATTTGCCATTTGTACCTCTTCGTTTGTGAAGTGTATATTTTTCTTAGATGCCCATTTTTGGATTCTGTCTTTGAATTGTGGAGGCCTGAACTTTTAAAATTCTATTTCCAGCTAGGAGTCTTTTGTCTGAAGGACAGTGTGCTACGATTATTTTCCAATTTGTGGGTTTTCTTTTTACCCTGTGAATGAGTTCTTTTGACGGATGTAAGCTTTGGAAACAGAAGAGATCTCAATTGTTGATTCTTTGAAGTATTTCCCATGTAGTTTGATTTTTGCTCATGAACTCTCTATCTACCTCATGTCTTTAAGATTTCTACTTAATTTGTTCTCTAGGAGATTTAATATTTCAGTTTTAGTGTTTAAATCTATAATCCATTTTTAGATGTAGTTTTCTGCATGTTGATAAGCATGGTCTATTTTAAGCCTTCAGCATGTGTAAAGCCAGTTTTTCTAGGACCGTTTATTAAAGAGGCTATCTTTCTTTCAGTGAACGTGTTTGGCCCCTTTGTCAAAGATAAAATGGCTGAGTGTGTTTCTAGTTGTGTCTGCATCTTCTAATCTTTCCCACTGGTCTTCAGGTCTGTTCTTTTTGCTAGTATCATGCTGATTTTATCACAATATCGTTGTAGTGTAATTTCAAGTCAGGGATTGTGATGCCTCCAGCCTTTCCTTTATTACCTAGGATTGTGTTTGCTATTCTAAGTCTCTTCTGCTTTAGGAATGTTTTTTTCTAGACCTGTAAGATATGCTAATTGGGATTGTATTGAATCTGTATAACAATTTTGGGAGTATAGCCATTTTCACAATATTGGTTCTTTCTATCCAGGAGAATGGAATATCTTTTCATTTTCTGAAATCTTCTTTGATCTCTTTTTTCAAAGTAATATAATTTTCACTGTGTAAATCTTTTACTTCCTTTGTGAGAATAATTCCTAAATATGTTATTTTTGGGGGTGTTATTATGAAAAGTATGGTTTCCATAATCTGTCTCTCAGTGTTTGTGGTTTGTGTATAAAAATGCTATTGATTTTTGAGTGTTGACTTTGTATCTTGCTAGTAGTAATTTTGTTAGTAAATCTACAAGTCTCTTAGTGGAATTTTTGGGATCTTCTATGTACAGTATCATGTCATCAGCAAATAAGGATAACTTCACTTTTTCCTTTCCTATATTTATTCCTTTCTCTGTTCTAATTGCTCTGACTGATGTTTCCAGAACTATATTGAACAGGAATGGTGACAGTGGGCATCCTAGTCTTGTTCCTGATTTAAAAGTGAAGGCTTTCAATTTTTATACATTTAGAATGATGTTGGCTGTTGGCTTATCATAGATGGCTTTTATCAGGTTGAGGTAAAAACCATTGATTACAATTTTCTGTAGGGTTTTTGCTATGAATGAGTGTTGGACTTTGTCAAAAGCATTTTCTGCATCTATTCAGATGATCATGTTGTGTTTGTCTTTAGCTCTGTAAATGTGGTGGTGTATTACATCCATGGATTTGAGTATATTAAACCATCCCTGAATTCTTGGGATGAATACCACTTGGTGATGATGTATAATCTTCTTGATGATTTGCTGCATTCTGTCTGCTAGTGTTTTATTGAAGATTTTTGCATCTGTGCTCATTAGGGAGATTGGCCCATAATTTTCTTTTTTGGTTGGCTTCTTCTCTAGTTCTGTTATGCTTGTGACTTAAATCAAATCTGGACTTCAGTCTTATTTGAGTTATAGAAAAATCTCTTTATTTCTTTAATGAAATAACCTGGATAATTCTCTATTTTTGTCTTCACAGAACAGGTAGTATAAAGTATCTTCCTAAAGAGAAACATTTACTTTAGAATAGTTTTCACCTTCTGGAATGAGATCTTTAGAGATAGAAATAGTTCATTTTAAAAAAAATGTATTTAGCACAGGGTCTACAGGTTCTCACTACACAGATTGGACTCATAGTGATCTTCCTGTTTTAAGTTTCCCAAGCGCTGGGATTATAGGTATGCACAACCATGCCCAGTATCAATGGCTGTCTCAGCATGCCCCAGGGGAGGGGCTGGCTCACATGCTGGGGATCAAATCCTGGTCTCTGCATCTGCCTAAATAGGTGCTTTAATCCTCTGAGCTATGTGGCTGGCCTCATCGTTGAAATATGTCAGCCTTAGGCTGATATTTTGCCATCTTGATATTTGAAGGCAGTTTTCCAAACTCCAGTGAGCCTTGACTTTCCAGTACTTTCCCCTGTTCTTTATATATGCAGTAACTAGAAACAAAAAATAAGGCACTTGGTAGATTCTCTAGGCTATACTAAGGAAGGGGTAGACCCTGAATGATTCCTCCACTAAGTAAAAGCCAAATATGTCTTTTCATTAGCCCAGTGAACACTTACATTCATGTACATGTGAACACAGAGGAAACTGCACTCCTCTGGGTAACTTCTACCTAACCCTATAGACCTACTTTCCACCTACATTGGTCTGTGACCCAGAAGTCCAACCAATATCCATAGTTTCAGTATATTCCCTTGATGTCTGAATTCTGGTTGGTGGTAAATCACAGGTAGTACCAAAATGAAAGTTCAAAGAGCCACAAAAGAAAGACGTATGGGAATTATTGGAAGGGAAACAGGAAGATGAAAGAAAGGCCCAGTCTTGTTGAGTTCAGGGCATCAAAGTCTCTCTTCCTTCAACCCAGGAGTGTGGTAACTTGAAGTTAGGTTATTGAGTATCTTAGTCACTTTCTTGTTGTAGCTGGGATACAAATACATGGATATATAACTTGAGAGAGGAGAGGTTTATTTGCACTCCTGTGATTTTTAGAAGTGTCATTTTATAGTTTTCTGGCTCCAAAGTAGGGACAGCATTGTGGGAGGGGCCTGTTGTGGAGGAAAACTCCTCACATCCTGGAAGTCAGGAAGTATAAAGAGAAGGAAGAACCCCAGCACAGGGACAATGCTTCCAGGTCACTCCCTCTATCACCCAATGATCAGCCTATGGCCAGGCCCCACCCCCTAACAGCAAGTCAGTTATAGCTCCTCCATACTCTAGTCACTTTCATGAATCTCCACCTCTGAGTGCATTGTGTGAGGGCTTGGGAGGAAAGTCCAGACTGGGCATTGTGTTGGTACAGAAAGACAACTAGAGCAGCAGGGTGGACATGGGAGGGAGAATACCACAAACCTTTACACTGGTGTGAATTGGCAGGAAAATCAGGCCACAACTCCAGCAATGTGATACTGACTTTAGTGGAACATCCTTCGCCTGATTAACTTGAAACTCCATTCTACACTTTCTGTACTATCGACCTAGGCATACGTATCAGGAGACTTGGTCACAAGTTCATCTCTGGTGCTTACTCTGTAGAGATTTAAAGAATTGTACAGTATGTTCATTTTAGGGGTGTGTATGTGTGTGTGTGTGTGTGTGTGTGTGTATGTGTGTGTGAAAAATGAAGTGGTAGGGCCAGCCAAATGGCTCAGCAGATTAAAGCACCCCCGGGATTCGGTTCCCAGGCCAGCCATGCCACGCCCCCCTTCCCCCAGCCGGGTGCGCTGAGACGGCAATTGAAACTGGGCCTGGTGGTGTGCACTT
>NDGM010957064.1:0-17910 GCA_002564305.1 Octomys mimax | reverse complement strand
TGAACTCAGGTCCTTGCGCTTGCCAGGGAAATGCTTATTCCACTGAGCCATCTCCCTGGCCCCAACTTGTTCTTCATGATTCTGAAATTATTTTAAAATTATTTTCACTAAAACTTTGGTGGGACAGGGATTGTTAAAAATTGAGCATATGAAAAACTCGACTTGTGCCCTTGTATCCACTCATGATATCATCTCAGTTCTAAAGATAGGAGGGAGCCCCCACCCAGGCTTTCTCTATTTCCTCTCCTATGTCTGCACAAAGCTTTCCACTAATTCATTCCAAAATGTATTCCTTCTTCACTGCTATGCACTTGCATTGTTTCCTGATCATCTCTGATGTTTAAACTTCTGTGTATGTTTTCTACTATATCTATACATGATTTTGGGTCTATATTTTTAAGTCTCTGTGTATTCTTAAATGAAGGGACACTACTCAAAGATTTTTGTCACAAAAAATTTGCTAGAAAATTTTGCTAAAGGCAAAATGACTTCTTATTTCTCTCTGAATCTAAGAATCAGTGTGCAAAACATAGTACTCAGTAGCCAGTTTGTCAAGTAAAACAAAACAAGAATTAGATTTGAAAACTATATTATGAAATTGATTAATAGGATACTGGTGGGACTTTGACTAAAGGGAAATACATACATCTAAAGGAAATGGATTGCTGAGAACATGAGTTTTATTGAGGTAGCTGGAACTTTGGAGAGACTGCAGCAGCTGCTCATTATTAAGGGAAAATTCAGCTGTTCGTACCTACTCATCAGTAACAAAATTCTGAACCTGAATATTTCAGAAACTTAAAAGATAGCATAGCATGACTCTAAATGAAAGGTTGGTAAGTTTGGCCTGTGGGTCAAATGTATTCTTCTATGTAGTCTTATGTTGCCTATGAATTAATAATAGCAGTGAGGATGTTTAAATGGCTGACAAAATAAAAATCTCTGATGATATATGGTATTATATAAAATTCAAATTTCAGTATGGACTAAGAAAGTTTTACTGGAAAAGAAACTTAGCACTCATTTACAGATGTCTATGCCATAGAGTTTTGACTATGTAAAAACTAAAGAATCACCTAACATCAACTATGAGATGAATCAGATATTGGAATATTTTCAGAAGGACTTCAAGCAGTCATCAGTAATACTACAAGTGACATTCCAAATATCATAACCTCAAAATACCTAGGACAAGAACAGCAACAACAACAACGAAGGAGAAATATATAGTGTTCAATTAAAGTTCAAGACTTCAACATTTCTCTTTCAGCATAATGTATTTATATAATGTATTTATATAATCATATATAATGTATTTATATAATCATATATAATGTATTTATATAATCATTATAATGTATTTATATAATCATATATGATTTATATATGATTTATATATGATTTGAATAACATCATCAAGCAATTATACCTAACTGGAATATATTGAAAGAATGAATATACACTTCTTCATCTGTTCATAGAATATTTCCCAGGATGTCGAATAGCTTGGAGTGTAAGACAAAGTTCATGAAATTTAAAGAATTCTTTGCAGTGTTCTTTGATTACAGTGGAATCAACGCAGAACAAGATGACAATAAGAAAATCATTAAAAATGGAGACTCAGTAGACTAAGAGTCTGCTTAGTCAAGCACAGGGATCAGGGTTCGATCCCCAGCATGACATATCATGTTGGCCCCACCTCCAGGTGTGCTGAGCTGACCACTAAGACCCTGCGTGGTGGTGCATGTCTGTAATCCCACTGCTGGGGAGGCTGAGATAGGAGGATCACTATGAGTCCAAGCTGTGTGGTGAGACCTGGTACCAAATACATTAAAAGAAAAAATGGAGAAACTAAACGCCACATTTCTAAATAATCCAGAGGTCAAATAAAATGTCAAAAGAAACAAAATTCTTAAATTGAATAAAAGCAAATCTACACATCACAATTTGTTGAATACAATTAAAGTGTGTTGAGTAGGAAATTCTTAGGACTAAATGTTTACATTAGAAACTAGGACAGTACTCAAATCAAAAACATCAGTTTTTGTCTCACTAAATTAAAATAGCAAGATAAACTCAGAGCAAGCTAAAGAAAGAAAGAATGCACGTTTCAGATTCCATAGCCATCCTAAACTCAGCCTTCCTAATCTTAGATATTTTTCACATTGATGAACATGAACAGTGAAAAAAACCTCAAAAAACTTTTTTTTCCTATGAAATAACTAAGCATTAACAGGGAAATATTTTATAAAATTGCTATGTTATTACATCTAAAATATAGTCAATGGGCCCTTGTTTTGTCAGCTTTCCATTGCTGTGACAAGAAAACCTAAATAGACAATTACAAACAAAGATTCTAATTTTGGCTGTTTGTTCCAGTGCAAGGTGAGCTGGTTCCATTGCTGTGCGCCTGAGGTAATGCAGAACACTGTGGGCCCAGGGCATGGCAGCACCTGAGGGCAGGCAGGGAGAGCAGAGAAAAGGAATGGGTTGGAGAGGAGGGAACCAGACCAGATGTGATTTCATGGTCCTGAGCCTATAGGCCATGCTTTCGTGTTATGTTCTGTCTTCTGTTTCCAGCATCCTCCAATAGTACCATCAAATTATGACCTCCACTGATGACATTAATGCCCTCCTAATCTAACCTGTCTCCAAGCCCCATCTCTGAACATTGCTGCATTGCAGATAAAATCCTCAATATAAGAGCCTGTGGGGAATATTTCATATCTAAACCATAAAAATTGTGAGGATAGGAATGGAAGCTTCTAAAATTAACTTATCTATCTATCTATCTATCTATCTATCTATCTATCTATCATCTATCTATCTATTGTATTTTAAGGAAGAGTCTACAAGGTATTCAGGGTCTCACTACTAGATCAGACTCACAGTGATCTGCTTGTTTACAGCTCCCCAAGAGCTAGGATTACAGGCCCCTGCCACCACAATAGGGAAGGGTCTACAGAGTGTTCAGGGTCTCACTACTAGGTCAGACCCTTAGTGATTCTCCCGTTTACAGCCTCCCAAGTGCTGGGATTACAGGTGCATGCTACTGTGCCCAGTCTCAATTGCCATGTCAACATGCATCAGGGAGGGCCCGGCCCCTGTGCCTGCATGCAGGAATTTAATCCACTGAGCTATTAGGCCAGACCAGTTACCTAATTTAAAACAGATGAGCTTAAGAGAAAATTGGAGATCAGTTTTGAAAATAAACTTTTTTCTTTGAACAGCTGACTCATACTTTGCAAATGTAAACGTACAATAACAATGTCATTGGACTTAATTCAAATATGGAGTCGCATGGCAAGCAACACGGAACATCTTGTAGTCAGTTTCTCCTAGCATCATCTTTAGACCGCCTTGCCGATCTTCTCTGATGCTTTCAAGGAAACTTGTCCTTGAGGACAAGTGGATGGACACTGTAAAGCCTAAAAAAGTGCTCTACTCACAAATTACTAAAATTCAATTGAGATAAATGCAGTTCCTTGATACAAATTTATGTGACCAGCTGTATTCCCGCACACGGGAGTGGGACTGCTTCCAGCAGAGCTGTCGGTGGCTGAACAAGGGCTAATCTCCAGCTGCCTCGTGACATTTATCTGAATACAGAGGGCGTTTCCTGGATCTGTACAACTTTAATTCTAAGAGTTTTTTCCCTTGCTATGACAGGACTTCCAGGAGCCTCTGTGAACTTCTGCTCAGTAATGTAATAGCACTTTCCTACTTTGTGGTTACTTTAAATATCAACCTGAATTTTTCTCGATTAGAAATATTGCCTAATGTAGGGTATTCTCATAGCTTGATTTTTGTTATTTTGTCCTTTTTCTTCATATATGAAGCTTCCCCCATGTATATAATGTATATATAGAAATATACATGGAAGTTGTTACGTATTAAAAATTACATATGTGTATATATATATATCTATATATATATATCTATATAATTTTCATGAAAAAATATAATTTTCATCACAACACAGTACTGAGTGCGCTACAAAAGTACTACTTATAAACTGTTCATTTTCCATTAGGTATTTATTTATTTAGATATAGGGTCTCACTATGCAGTTCAGGCTTGTAGCGATCCTCCTTGTCTCAACCTTTCCAGTGTTGAGATTACAGGCATGCACCACCACACCCGGTTTCAGTGGCCAGCATGGCAAGCAGTACTGGGGATGGAACCCGGGTCCTTCCGCTTGCCAGGCAAATTCTTAGACCACTGATCTCTCTCCTTAGCGTCTCTGCGAGGCTTTTAAAATTTCTTCAGCCTGGTTATTGGAGAATCACTATCATTGTTTTTTGATTCATTACAATCAAGAAAAATGAATGTTAGAACTATTGTCACACTGGATGCTTTTCTTCCCCCTCCTGACAATTCCCTAGTCACTCTCAGCCTGACTAAAATGACAGCCATATTCTACTGTTCTAAGATTCTTTACGGAAGCCACATTTTATAAACAGGTATTCATTTAGGCCTGATTTGAACAGCTCAGATAGTTTTCCTCCTAGTTATACTTGAAAGTTTTGGGCTGGCCAAATAGCTCAATGGACTAAAGCACTTGCTAAGACAGATGCAGCGGCCAGAGTTCGACCTTAGGCATGCCATGCCCACCCCATCCCCGGGGCATGCTGAGATGGTGATTGAGACTGGCATGGTGGTGCATGCCCATAATCCCAGCTTTTGGGAGTCTGAACAGAGGCAGATCATTATGAATCCGATCTATGTAGTGAGACCCTGTAGACTCTGTAGAACCTGTCATAAAGTACAAAATAAATAGAAAAGTAAATAAATAAAATAAAAAAGAAAGTTTCTATTATAGTCTTTTGTTTTAGTTTTCTTAGACTATTAATTTTTATCAAGTACTACATGATTTATATGAAAATTTTCCTAAAAATTCTGACATCAAGTTTATATATGTATTACAGAGCATCCTAGTTGTTAGAGAAGTACAAGTTCAATGAATAATGCCTGTTTTATTTTCAATAGAAGTAACAGATTTGAATCCAGATATCATCAGTGTTTCTCATAAGTAATCAAAAGTTGTCTGCAAAAGCAATAAAGAAGCAATTGAATCATTAAAAAGACAAAATATTTGTAATTTAATGAGGGACACAGTATCTTCAATCTTCTTTTCCTGCTTTAATCTCTTGGATTATCATCCAAGGGTGTTTATTACTTATTTCATAGAAATTAACTTTCACTACTAAAAGTTTCCATGGGAAGGTATATAGCATTCAAGCTGCCCTGCACTAAGGTGCTGCAATACATGTATACTGTTAACCAATCATTGTCAGTTGTGGTAGTGTGGTACCCTGAAGTAATGAGTAAAATAAAGACTGCAAATAATGCAAGTCATGGAAATGGACTGCAGACCAGAATTTTCTCTGTGTTTTATAGATTTTAGAAATGCTTTCATGCAAAGTTCAAGCAGCTCATTGTCCAAAAAGCTGTTACCCAGATACTTAGAAAGAAGAACAGAAGCCAACCGTGCTTAAATTCTGAAACAAGTCCAAGGCCGAAGAATGGATATAATTGGTTGAATTGGAGAAGAAATCACAGGAAGATTAGGCCAGCCTTGTGACAAGGTAGGCAGCTGGGAGTGGACCTCAGGGCTGGGGGCTGGAAAGCCGCTCCTGTAAGCAGACGAACTGTAAGGTGAATGTGGGTAGAGGAGGAGAAAATGAGAGGAAGGCATGAGTAATAGGTAATAGGACAGAATAAAATGAAATACAACAGTTCATCTTAAAAATGTTCAGTGTGATACAAGATGATATTTGTTTTACATAACTAAATAAAAACTGAAATGTGAGGTCAACAGTGAGTACTAAGATATTTACATGGAGTTTAATGAGCTGTACCATTTAAATGTTTATTTTATTAACATACGCTGTAGTGTATTCCTACCTTTTTTCCTTGTTTTCTTTTATGCAAGAAGAAATTCTGTGAGTAATGAAGTCTATAGTACTTACTTATAAACTGGTTCATCAATAACTTTTATAGTTCTCCTGAGATAATGCTGTACTTTCCAATGCTATTTGAAAAGAATTTTTTATATTGGTTAGTTGCAAATGGATGACATCATTTTCTAAAAGGCAAGATGAATTTGCCATTCAACCTAATTGTTTTCTTCTGCAAAAATAAAATGAAAATATTTTCAGTTTATCATGAGCAGATTTGAACTTTTGTCCTCAGATAGCTTGCATAAAGAGTTAAATTGCAAAAGTAAATCAATAAAGGAAACTAACAAAAAAAGAGCTTTCTCTGTTCAATAGGTGGAAAAGTAACTGTTCATTTTTTCAATGACCCTGGCCAAGGTAACTATTACAAACCAGTAACAAAATTGATACAGCCACTGGGAGTTAATCTTTGATCATACTATTTGACATAGTTGGATGTAAACTCAGTGGCTGCTATAGGCTTTGTTGAAGATTCAGAATTCACAATGGGCTATGCTCAATTTATTTATTTGTTTGTTTGTTTGTTTGTTTGTTGTTGTTATATTTAGTCCAGGGCATGTCTACAGGGTAGATTGGATGCATAGTCATCCGCCTGTGTTCAGCCTCCCAAGCGCTGGGATTACAGGGGCGTGCTACCATGCCCAGTCTCATTCACAATCTCATGATGCCCTGGGGGCAGGGCCCACACACCACACGGGGGATGGCACCCTGGCTGCTGTGCTCTGCCTAAGCAGTCTTCAGTCCACTGAGCTATTTGGCCGGCCCTGAAAATGCTCATTTTATTTTCAAGGAATTTTCATATCTCATTGCACAGCATCATGCTTTTACCTTCTAATAAAATATTTGGTATCTTTTCATATAACTGGTGTCATTTCTATGTTTTATGCAGGAATATCTACACAAGTACTTAGACCATTTTTAATCAAGTTGTTTGGTCTTGCTACTGATTTGAAGGATGTCCTCTATATTTTGGGTATTAATCCATTATCAAATATAAAATTTGCCAATATGTCTTCCTTTAAATAATTTGCTTTTCTAGTCTTTTCATTGTTTCATTTGCTGTGCAAAGGACCTTTAAAATGTGATGTCATCAATCATAACTCTAATTGCTTTCTTTCTGTATTTTAGTACAGGGTCTCACTACACAGGTCAGACTCAGAGTGATCCTCCTTTTTTCAGCCCTCCAAGCACTGGGATTACAGGTGTGTGCCACCATACCCAGTCTTCTAATCACTTTCCTTGCCAGTACTTTTGAGGTCATACTCAATAAATCATTGCAAAGTGCAGTATTATTAAACTTTTTCCTCTATGTTTTCTTCTAGGAGTTAAACTGTTTCAAATTTTTAGAGTTAAATACTTTTTTTACTACTACATTTAAGTTTTCAATCAATTTAGAATTGATTATTGTACCTAATGTAGCCTAACAGTTCAATTTTATTCCTTTGTATTTGAATATTCAGTTTTTCCGAAACCATTTACTGAAGACAATAACTTTACCTATTATTTATTTTTGGCAACATTGCCAGAATTCATCTACCATATATGAAAGTCTTTATCACTTAGCCTTCTATTCTATTCTATTTCTTTTGTTTATCTGCCTATCTTTGCTGTATCATATGATGTAATTATCATTGCTTCATTTATATGTTTTTAGCTTTGAAATTTATATTTGATTATATTTTTAATTCTTATATTTGGCAATCAATAAATGTGATACTTTTTTTCTCAAGTTAATTTTGATTCTTTGAGTCCTTAGCATTTCCTTATGAATTATAGGATTATTTAACAATTATGTGAAAAAGTGGTTTTGGGGAATTATAATTTTTTTTGTTGTGTTTTGTATTTTTTAGTTAAGAGTCTACAGGCTTTACAGAGTCTCACTATGTAGATTGGACTCATAGTGATCTGCCTGTGCTCAGCCTCCCAAAGAGCTGGGATTACAGGTGTGTGCCACCACACCCAGTCTCAATCGCCATCGCAGTGTGCCCAGGGTGCAGGGCCAACATGGCATGCTAGGGGGAATTATAATTTTGAAAATGATTGCATTAAATTTCTACATAACTTTGAGTAGTGTATATTTTAACAATATTAATTCTGATCCATGTACAGTGAATATCTTAAATTTCATTCATTGACGCTCTGTAGTTTGCAGTGTAGAAGCTTTTCACTGGTCTGGTTCAATATATTCCATTTTTCCTTTTGACCTTGTAGTGAATGAAATAGTTTTCTTAATATTTTTCAGATAATTTATTGTTGAAGTAAAAGAAAGAAAAACAAAATTAATTTTTACATTGATATTTTATCCTACAACTTTTGACAGGTATTTTTTTTTTCTGAGTTTTCAAAATTTACATATATAAGGTTAGGTCACCCTCAAGCAGAATTAACTTATGTTTTCTTTTGAAATTTAGATGCCTGTTGTTTCTTTTTCTTTTTAGTTTATCTGATTAAGAGCTTGACTTTATGCTAAATAGAAATGGCAGAAGTCGACAATTTTGCCTTGTTTCTTTTCACGCTATCAGTTTTTAGAAAAAAAAATTCTTGATTAGTATGTTTAGGTTGATACCTGTGCCCTTTTTATGCATAACCTTTAACATGATAATTCTGTATCTTTTTGCTCATTGCAGTTTTTTAAAAATAAGTGAGAAACAATTTTTAGCATCTTTTTACTTGTGAAAATGACTGGATTTTTTTTCTGTTAATGTGATATGTCATTAATTTTTATGATTGACTCATTTATGTGTCAAAGGAATTATTCATGCTGTAGGACTATTCTAGTGTACTGCTGAATTCTATTTAGTGATGTGCTGAGGTTTTACATCCATTTTTCACATAAATACTAACCTTCAGTCTTCCAGCATCTTTTTCTATCTTTGGTAGTATAGTAAAAACTAAGAGTTGGTGACACTATAAAAATGGTAAAAACTGATAAATGGTTGAATAAAGAAAAATTGCATATAAGCACATATATAAAATGAACACTGAAAAAAAAAAGAAAATTGATCTAAATGATTGGAGAATAGATAGCACTGAAAGATAGGAATTAACTCTCTAAAACGAAGAATACATCGATCATCTGTAGACAAAATTAAATAAGCAAACATTAGCCAAGCACAAAATAACAAAAATTGGAGCACAGATAAATGAAATGGAAAATAGAAAAACACTAGACAAATTGATGATGTTGAGTTTTTTTTTTTTTTTTTGGTAAAGATAATGACAACTGACAAATCATTAAGTAAGCTAAGAAAAATCACAAAGAACATCATATATATGATATGTATATATCACATATATATATCCAACTCAGAGAACTTAAATATATGAAGTATGCACTGATCTAACTGAAAGTAAAACAGAGAATACTGAAAAATTTAGGAGTTCTTAATATTGTATTTTCAAGAATATATAGATCATCTACAAACAGAAAGCATAGCGTTTATAAAAAGAAAGTGAATGCGTAAATACTGGACTTGACAAACCATTATCACGATCTCATAGATGGATGGAGAACGCTTATCTCTTATGCGTCATAATGGTTGTGCCTTTCAGCACACAGGGACATTTTGTAGGTTAGATCACACATTGGGTTACAAATCAAATCTTTAAAAATACTTAAGTCATGCAAATTTCTTTTCTGATCAAAACAGAATGAAAGTAGAAATTATTGACACCTAATTGGAAAGAAAATCCACAAATATGTGAAAATTACACTTTTGAACATCAAGTGGTGTTTAACTTTTAGCCCAAACACTACTTTTCCTGGGCCCTAAAGTCTTATTTCTATATTGGAGAAGACTGTTAGTAGCAATCAGCCTGGCCAGAGATTCTAGTGGTTTCTCAGATATTTATGATAGTTAAAATTGCTATATTTTATTTTGGGGGCTCCTACGCATGTATACTGGGCTACGTTACCCCTGCAAGGAGGCAAGACAGGTACGAGAGCCTTAGAGAGCACTTAGAATATTTGGAGTTTTAAACGTAGCCTCCTATCCTCTTCTCTCTGTAGGGAAGAACTTGGATTTGGATAAATTTCTCATGATAAAATGACATTGTTAAGGGAGAGGTCTTATTGTGAGAGGATAGCTCTCAGAATCCTATTAGCACCAGTATGGTTAGTTTATTCCTTATCGAGATATTAGGAACCACACTATGGAGGGCATGGTTCAGTATATGTTGTTGAATCTGTCCAAAGAAGGAAGAACGTTCCAAGAATTCCTACTCTGACATCTCAGCGGAGTGAACATATTTCTCCTATGGTCTTATCTGAATAGAATTATGACACTAAAATTATTAACATTGTTAGACAATTTTCTCACTAAGAATCTATTCTATCATATGGAAAGTCTCTTTCTCTTTATGTCTTACTTGGCAAGAGGACATCTCCAACAGTTTTGCATTATATTCCATACTGAGTTTATTGGGAAGTTATGGTATTCACTTTCCACCATTGTCACAAAATAACCTAAAAGAGGGAACATATATTTTGGCTCATGGTTTCAGAAGTTCAGTTCTGTGTTCACAGGGTTTCACTACTTCTGTGCCACTGGGGAGACAGAGCTTTATGGCCGAGAGCATGTGGTAGAGCAAGCACTGTAGTTCATGGTGGACAAGAGAGGTAAAGAGCTTGTGTTATGCAAACACCCTGCAAGATTATGTGCCTTATGTCCTAGTTACTTCCACCAGGCCTCAGCTACTAAAATCTCCATCATCTATCTCTCAGTGTCCCACTAACTAATGAAGCCATCAATCCATTGATGAGATCAGGGCCTCATGATCTGGTCCCTTCCACCAAGTCCCACTTCTTTCTCTGAACACTGCTGTACTGGGAACTAAGCCTTCAACACATACTCCTTGGGGACATTTTATTTGGAACTAAAACAATGATGACTGAATTTTACACTGTGTGTCCCCTTAAATATTTTTGTAGCTGACGATGCTGGATGTTAGCTTAAGTATTATAAGAATAAATTTTAAATGAAATACTCTTTTAGATTAGTTTACTAATTTCCCCTATAAAGTGGATAATGATTTAATTTTACTGTTTAAGAAAAGACTAGAGACTCCTTTCTCAACATTTTCAAAGGATTAATCTCATTTTAAACACTTATATTTCCTCCTTCTCATAGATTATTTTATTCCTAACCCTATTTAGTGTTTTTCAAAGCTAAAATTAAATTTCTACTTTATGGGATTAGGAACTATCACTCTATTTCTTAAAACACCTAGAGAAAATAATTACAACACTTGTTTTTAATGTCATTGTCTAACTTATCAGTTATCATTATACTTAACTGATGAATGATTTTGTCTTTGATATGAAGCAGTATAAATTGCTGGTTGTGTCTGGGACTTTTCCTTACAGAGCACTTTTTTATTATTCAAGATATTTGTAATGACACACAGTGGTTTGTCTCTTTACTGCTATTTGTGAATATCAACTCAGATACAGTATTTAATATAAATCCTAGACTTGTAGCTCTCTAACCACCTTTATTCCAAAGTTCTTTTTAACGAGTCTTAGGCCCAGTTTCACAGCCATGACTTATTTTCCTAGTATGTCAACATCTGTGACAAATACAACTAGCTATTTTGTCTTGGATAGTAAATATCATTCTTTCCTTATTTAATCTTAAAATTACAAAAATCAATTATTGTTCTTTCATTGTCATTTTCCTAAATAACTCAAATATTACATAGTTCAGTACTTAAATATTAATTTTAAAGAGGGAATTTCGTACATGAGATTATCTTGTTTATTTTTCTCATGGGACGAAATGCAGAGCAGACAACCACCAGTCTTCCACTGCATACTAAACCTGTGCTAATCTTACCATGTAATTTTGTGTAAATGGAGTTAGAATAGCCAGTCATTCCTCTATAATGCCATATTTTGTTAATTTAACATTTTGCCTTAGTTTCACAAATAAAATTTAAATAAGAGAAGAAAATTGTTGCCTAAGTCTTGTACAATGTGTGTATTATAAATATTTTGGTTTCCCTATGGCACTTTTTATTTTATTGAGACAGTTTAGATATACATAATGGTAGCATTCATTATAGAGAGTTTGCAACTGTACATAATATACTTTGCTTCTTTTTTCCCGATTCCTCTTCCCTCTCCATCACCCCACTTCTTCTCTTTATTTGTTTTTCCTTTAATTTGTTTTATATATTTTCCTTCTATTCTTTTTTTCTTGTCTCTTCTTTCATTTCTCTTCCCCTCTTGTGAGTTAAAATTGCATAGCAGAAAATTCATGTTGTTTTTCCTTATGGATTTTCTTTTTTTTTTAACCTACCTTGCTTTTATTGAGGATAGCAACATTTTGGCCTAAAAGTGGTTTTCCATCTCCTTGCAGTAATGTGCCTGTGTTCCTAGTTCAATTAAACTGAAGTGACCAAAATGAATGGGACCCATGGGAAGTGCAACAACAACAGCAGCAGCAGAAAAAAAAAAAAAACCCACAAAAAACTGAATGCATTTCTTTGTGTTTCTTGGAATTCAAATATGAGCATAGAGTTCTAGCTCTATGCTCCCTGGGGAGATTTTTAATGGACAAGTGAACAACTTTCACCGCTTTTTCCTCTAGCATTCTCAAGTAATAAACTCAAGCCTCTTGTTTCTACCCACTAGGAAGTGAACTGGATACCTATCATCCCAGACTTTCTAGAGGCTACTGAAGTAGCTTGTTTCTTTCACTTTTGCCTATTATAGCTAATTGTGTGCAGGACATGTTAGGCCCTTGGGGCAAAATACAGAGAGGAAAGAAGAAAGAAAAGAAAAATGCGTTGAATTACATGTGATTTGAACAGTCATGCCTGCACTGGTTACAGCTCATCTCCCTAGTTCAGAGCAGAACATGCAGGCTATAACTTTCTACTACTAGCACTATTTTAAATTGGCAGAAATCAGATCACCTTTCTAAAAGCCCAGTCATTCTGACTACTTCTTGAGTGAATATTTCCTGTTGTGTCTGTCTTGGGTCTTTGATAAGGGTTGGCATATTTAATTTTTGGGACAAGCAAGAATAGAGATAGAAGCTTGGGTGAGCCCAATGGCTGGAGAAGCACCCAGAACTCTGGGAGGACTGCTGTGTTCTGTGAGGGTGATCTGTAGAAGAAAAGGCCAATTTTGTTTAAAACACACAAATAGAAAAAAGTCATGCTGAGAAGCATAGAATACGAAGACATGCAGAGTCAGAAATCCCAAAGTTATAACAGTAGGTGATCTATATAGTGATCTACATGGGACTCCCAAAGTAGTAGCTGTCTTCGACCACAAAGTACTTTGATTGGTACACATGAAGTAATATACATGAAGTAACTGTGGAATAACAAAAACATTGTGAACTTTCTATTCCCAAATGCCTTTTAAAAGAAAGACAAATTTTTGAGTATTATGATCCTTACTGTTTAAAAAAAATTGAGGGGGAAAGCTGATTAATAAATTTGGCTTTCAATTTTGTTTTAATTTTTATATCAAGATTTTATAATTACTGTCACTGTATTTTTTATATTTCAGCTACTTTCATATAAACACAAAACTACAATTTTTTTGAAATTACTAAAATTTCTACTTTAAGGAAGAACATATGTGTTGATTTCTGTGTAATTTTTGCCAAAGAATAATAATAATGGCTCACTTGTATAACACCTGAAGGTTTTTTTTTTTAAACTAGGAGATGATAACACAGAGCTGATGGCAACATCTTAGAGCTAATCTTTCTAAATGCTTATTATATCAGCTGTTATCTAGCACGGGTGTCTCAGCACAATTCTAGCAGTGTTTATTTCCAGTTCTGTCTTTTCAATTTATTAGCTGCATGTTATTAAACAAGTTAGTTAACTTTTTTAATCATCAATTTTTAAATAAGGCTAATAGCACTCATCTCTGTATTATTATAATTATTTCATAAGATCACGTGTCTATTTAAAATAATGCCCTGCCTATCATATATTCTCAGTAAACAGTGGTCATTGTAATTACTGCAATAACCTATCGATCTTGCCAATCATTTCATGTACATATCTCCTTCTCCAACAACATGCCCTTTCACAGTGACTCTTTGAAACTTCCAGGGCCGGCCAGATAGCTCAGTGGATTAAACCACCTGTTTAGGTAGATGCAGGGACTGGGATTCAATCCTGGGCAGGCAATGCTGGCCCTGTCCCTGGGGCGCAATGAGATGGTAACTGAGACTGGGAGTGGTGGCATGCACCTGTAATCCCAGTGCTTGGGTGGCAGAAAACAGAATAACTACAAGTCTGATCTGTGTTGCAAGACCCTGTAGACCCTGTACTGAATATAATAAGAAAAAAAAACTTCCAGTTACTTCAAGCATACATTCATCTCAACAGCAAACATAATGTGGAATTGAATAATTTCTTTAATTTTGATGAGCTTTACTGCTTCTGTTACATTATTTCCATTTTTGTTTACATGTCCTTCATCTTCCATTCTGGGTTTTAGGTCTTTGAACACCACTACTGAGTGTCATGCCTGTTTTTTTAGCTCTCAGAGCAACTGGTCTCTGTGTAGTCTCCAAGGAATGGACTTTTAAGTCATGTACCTGAGTATAAGGGCCACTAATTGCCTCCTTATGGCACAAATTCTTAAATGCTGAAATTTACTTTTTCATTATTACTTTACAGTTTCTCTTTACTGTAGTTAAATTTGTTGATCAAAGTTAAATTTGTTGTGCTTATGCATAAGATATTATAGGATATACTTCCAATGTTTCACTTACTGTAATCTGTCTGCCAACTTTCCAACTCCTTTATTTTTTTGTTTTATATTCTTTCTCTCAGTTATACTATCCAGGTTCAATCATAGGGCTGTCTGCTAAGGTGCCACTGAACCAATATCAACTCACAAAATCTGCTGCTTCCTGGTACAAATCAAGATAAACACAATAATTAAGATTGAGCACTTACATTGTTGTGACAATCACTATTGACTTGAATATTAGAACTTTCTCATTAAACTGGTTATAGAATAGTTAGGCTATTGTATCATGGCTTACATTAGTACAAGGTAATGATAGTTGGTTGAATACATAATAAAAGAGTCCACTACAAAATAGTTTGAGATGCGATATAATAATCGTTCTTAATATATACATATAGGATCTAACATACTACTAGAATCAGCACTCACTAGAATTGAATGTACATCTACTACTGCTTTAGAAAATTCTGAGTTTTTGAGCAAAGACTCTTATGAAAAGCTTAAGAATTCTTTGCTATGTCTTTCTCCAAATGAACTATACTGAACAGTGAGCTACCAATTGTTTTCTGTTTTGATGTCTAGATTTCCGAAGGTTTTCAGCTCATTAGTATTGACTCTCATTAATTTCATGGCATAGAGTAATGGGAATTCTTTGGTTAGGAACTCTACATCAGGTTGAAAGCATACATAATTGCTACTGCACCTTTAATCATTCAGAGCTCGTCTGGTGCCCGTTTGCTAGCCTCAGCTCTAAGGCTCTTCTTAACTTTGTAAATACTACAACTATCGTGAAGGCTAATTTAGAATAGGCAGTAACAAGTGGTGTTTTCTGACTCGAAGGCTGCTTTCATTCTTACCTATTGCACGTGTATCAAAATAGCTACCAGTATTTAGCATGGCTTCATCATAAAATATATTCCTTTTTTTATGCAAGTATTTTTAGGTTCCTTTTATCTTTGATGTAGCAAAATTAATCCATATTACTAAACAGTGGTTGTTGTTTAAGACAGTGAGCTAGAAAATGTTGAGAACGATCACATCCCTAAGTAATTACAACCATGGTTAGGATGTTTAAAACTACTGTTTTTTATTGCTTTCCATTAGATTTATATTCCAGATAAAGAGTTAAACAGGAAGGGTATACAGAGTATCTATTTACAAGGAAACTATGATAAATGGTATAAAACATAGAGAAAGTCTATATTCTTTTGCTATCAATATATCCTAGAAGCCACGTGGGATAAACAACAAAATAAAGGAATATCCATATCTAAGGCACTTACAAACACCAAGATTTTCACTTAAATGAGTTTTTTCTCTTAACTTTTATGTATTAGAAGCTACTTTTAATTGATGCAGTAATTTACCTTGAATTAATAGATATTTCTCCTACAATAATCAATCTGGGTTGAATACTTACTTATATCATTGCCAAACTGTGTTCTTAGTATTCTATCCACATTAGTTTATTTAATCCTCAGAATAATTCTAAGAAGTAGAAGTTATTATTTTCATTCTATAATATAGTTTATAGGGCCAGCCAAATAGCTCAGTGGATGAGAGTACCTGCAAGGAAGTGCAGGGTCTGGGAGTTCGATCACTCAGCCTGCTATGCTGGCTTCACCCCCAGGGCACGCTGAGACAGCAATTGAGACTGGGTATGTTGGTGCAAGCCTGTAATCCCAGCTCTTGAGAGCCTGTAAACAGGCCGGTCACTACCAGTCTGATCTAGTAGTGAGACCTGAACACCCTCAAAACCCTTCCCTATAATACAAACAGATAAGACATACAATATAATTCATAATACATTTACTTTTATTTAATAAAGTAAAAGATATTTAACATTGTCAGGACACTGGCCAGATGTATGCATGAGATGGACATGCAAAGGTAAAGTCCTTTGACTTTGGGGCCAAATACCCAAAATCTGCATAATGCATGGTTAGAGATTAAAAGATAGTTTATAGGCCACAAGTCCAAGTTGGACAAAAATGCATTGCTTAAGTTGTGAATGCTCTGGCTTTTGTCCTTCCCACACTCCAATTTATCCTTTGGATTGGTACCCACATCAGTCATTTAACAGGCTGCCCTGACCTTCCCCTGACCTTCCCCTGTCCTTCCCCTACATGAGTTCCTGCCCAAATATCCTTTCTTCCTGGCTCAATCAATAAAAAGGCCTCAATTTGCTGCTGTGTTTATGATATTTTCTCTTGTTGAGTGGGTCGCAGTTAAGGGCAGCTCCTTTGGGACTTCTTGGCATTTGAATTGGGCATTGACTTAATAATCTTTCATTTTTCTGCTATGTCATGGTCATAAAATACAATATAATATTTTATAAATTATGAAACTATTATGTAAACAAGAGCTTACAACTACCAAATAATGAAAGCATTCATAAGATATTTAAGGAATTGTCCTAATGCTTATAGTACTTAAGTAAATATATAACCCATTAGTTAATAGCAAATTGTAGCCTTCAAATTCACTGACAGGAAAGCAAAGTATTTAGAAATTTTCACCATCCATAGGATGATCACTCAATGCCTGCACAGTTTTCAAATTAATTCAATAGGTAATTAATTTAGTAATTGTTTAGTATCTACTATTTTTCACCAGCATTGTAGAGACAAATATGAAAAAATTTTTGTCTAACTATCGTGTGTCTTCTAATAAAGGCCATGTCTCATGTTTCTCTGCATGAAAGTCAACCCTACTGATTTTCTAATAAGCATTGTAAAGTTAAATAATCTTATTGAACCCCGTGAATGATGGTGGATTTTTTTTCTCATTCTTTACACTATGTATTATATTTTTAGGCAGTCCAACAATTTTTTTCTATGTTGTGCAAATGGCCAGTCATAAAATTCAGACACTTTCCATTAAAATTAAGTATAACACATAAATTCCAGGGGACATTTTAAACACAGAGAAAATTATGGGTCTTGAGTTTAGTCACAGATCTGCCTAGGTTTACATGTCAATCTGACTTCACTTCTTTCAATCTGCTTTCCACTTACGCTAATATCCTCTCTTAAGGAATATAGATTTTTTTGTTTTGTTTTTTTTTAATGATAGATAGCAATTGAAACCCCAGAAGACAGATTAACTTGAAGCTCTGAGGCCAGGGTTGCCATCCTGTAAGGAACAAGAAGACCTCTTTTTTTTATTTTTATTTTTTTGTGGAACCAGGGATTGAACTCAGGCCCTTGTGCTTGCCAGGGA
>NDGM010957053.1:0-11753 GCA_002564305.1 Octomys mimax | reverse complement strand
GTTAATTATTGAAACTGTCCTAACAATTTGGTTTGAAACTGTCTCACTGCTATTTGTTTCTCAATAAAATTATGAGGAAAAATATGTACTACCTATTTGCTCTTTTCTAAATGAGTACTGAAATTTTTTATCCCATGTCTCTAAAAACATATATATTTTTTTCAAGATCTTTTAAAAGAATCTAGAAAGCCACATAAGGTAAAATCATTTTTCTTTTCTAAACAGAGTTCACATACATTCTGAAGAATGATTTTGTAGTATCTATTTTCCAGAGTAATACATTAAAACCAAAACTTAATCTTACAAAAAATTAAATTGAAATTAAAATAATTTTGAAATTTGGTGAAGAGAAGAAGGAGGAAAGTACTGATCTTTTTCTGTGGCTGGCCCTGAAAATGATGGATCCAGTAAACTGGTAGAAGACTGAATCACATAGAAGACAAACTTGTAGACTCAGTTGTTTGTTGGGAGGAGGAGCAGGACACCAAGAGCAGAGTATAAACCTTTACTAAAGGAAGTGAGCAAATTCACTCATGAAAATGCTTGTATCTTAGTAAATCATGTCTAACATAATCTACCTGAGGATGTTAGTACTGTTTTTGAAATATTATCTGGTTGAAAAAAGAGATAACACCTTGATTGGTTATAGCTAAAGTGAAACAAGATTTTCCCCCCCCAGACTATCATTTGTGATAGTGAGTGGTAATTAGGTACATTTATTTGATAGAAATTATCTACTTTATTTGAAAAAAACTTTGACAAAAAACTTAAATGCTTTTGAGTGCAATCTATACTTGTATCTTTCTTTGCAAATGTTTTCTTCCTAATGTCCTTTTGGTGGTAAAGTTTTCTCAGTGCTTATGGAGAAAAGACAAAAAGCTTGAAATCATCAAATAGTGATGAGGAAAACAAAACATTGAGGAAAAAATATTCAGTTCCAGATATCAATGGGTTGTTTAAAAACCTAATATTCTTGTATTTATCAGGGTTTTCATTTCAATTATTTATTTATCTTTTACCATTTTGAATATTGAGCTGAGGACCTAAAATATGCTAGACCAGCCCTATACCATTGAGGTATATTTTCACCAAGTCCCTAAATTTTCAGTAAATGCCATGAGGCTTCACATAGTATTGATGGCTCGAAAGCAAGCATGGCTGCATTACATATGGCATGGTCACCCAGGTCAGAGCCTGTTGCCCTCCTGCAGCTTGTTGTTAACCTTTTCCCAGCCCAGCCCTGGACTCTGAGGAAGATCTCTGCTGCTTCACGTCAGCACTGCTTGTCACACTATCACAAGCACGCAGTATCCAGGAATTGATCTGTGATCACTTTCCAATATCATGCTCATCCTAGGAAAGAGAAATTTATCTAAAGAAAGGGCAGCTACAAGCTATGGCTTGAAAATGCTGAATGTTCCTATGTTTTTAATATGGCATTTGAAAGACATATTTGCATTTATTCCACTCAGAGCATAGTAAAATCTTGGCTTGTGAACGTACTTGTAATTCAATACCTTTGTATATCAAAGCTAGTTTCCTCATTAAAATAAAGGAAACCCATATGATTCATTCCACAACCCAAAATATGTATATTAGAAATGATTATAACACTTTACGATAGTGCAAATTAATAAATACAAAATGTAAAGGAAAATTACTTAACTTATGGTCACTTTTGAAAACTTTCATGGCTGGTGCGAGGGAGACAAGAGAGGAGAAGATTATTACGTAGGATGATTTTCAATATCACTAATGGAACCGCTGTTATCAATTGGCTAAATGGAATCTTTTTCTTTTTGCACAATTTTAACAAGGAACTATCCAACGACTTGCTTTTACTGCCATAGGACCTGCAGTAGAAAGAGAATTTACAGAAATATGACATTCTATTGTTACTAAAGAGATTCTCTTTCTTTCTTTCTTTCTTTCTTTCTTTCTTTCTTTCTGTCTCTGGCTCAGCCCGTCTTAAGGGTGTGGTAAGACAGGTAGAGCTGGGGATCTAATAGCAGTACCATATGCCCCACTGTGTTTGTATGAGCAGGCGCTTAAACAACTGAGCTAACCGGAAGGCCCCCCAGAGATTCAGTTTCACAGTGCTACCTCCTTATTCTCACGGTGCTTTTGTGCAAAATTTTGCAAGATTTCATACATCTCCCTCATCTCATTTGAAGCAAGTGATATCTTTACTTTCTTCTTCTTCTCCTCCACTGATGAGATCTCCACAACTTCTAACTGGGCAGATAATCACTCAGCAAGCCTTAGCTACAGAGAAAGAGAGAGAGAAGAACCATTAGTTCAGTTGTGACCATGTGACACTTGGCATTACATATAACTCTTCTTGCAAGGCACTGATCATTCATCAACTTAAAATGTATTAGAAACTCTTGCTCATTTTGTGAAACACTCCTAGAACAAGTTCCTCACATTCCAAGCTTTTGCTGTACTTACCCTTAGGTCAAAAACTTTTTTTTGCACTTTCTTAGGCTTTTGTAGAAGTCCTCTTTTCTGAGTGTCTTCAGTTGCATGGTCATGGTTGCCATGATGTCCAGAACTAATGCAAAATATTTGCCATTTGTGATCATTTTGATCCTGAGGAAGAGCCAGACGTGGCCTGGTACCAGTTCAGGAGGACACAGTAGATAGAACACACCGTCATGTTTTCACAAGCCCATATTTCCATTAGCTGGCAGTTGGCAGCTGTTTTTACCTAAATTTGATTAATAGCTCATAAAGACACAAAAGAGGAGTTCTTGAGCTGCCTCTGAAAATGATAGGTATTATAATTCATTATTAAAAGGGTCACTTTGAAGGAGATTAATGGCAATATATCTTTCACTATATATTTTTTTTCTAAAATTTAAACATTCACTCTATATTTTGATCACAGTGCGTATTTTCTGTTTTGCACTGAAGAACTAGTTTCTTCAATAATTCCAAAGAGAAGACAAGCACAAAGAGTTCTTCAAGAGTGGTGGACCCTACTAGGCTGGCCCTGGCTTATTTCCTAGGCCACTGCCTGCTGCCTCCTGCGCAGATACTCCCACCGGCATCTGCAGGAATTGAGTTGGCAGAACAGATGCTAAATGTAGGGCGGAAGCCCATGGGGTGCCTCACCATCCTGCTGATGCTGTTTTCTCAGCTCGGAAGTGTTTTCATGCATTTTCATGTACCAGGTGTGCTGGACAACAAGTGTCTTGTGCCCTAGTTTGATGGAGGTGTTTAAAGTCTGTTGTATTTGTTTGGTGGCTTCTCTATCTTAATTCCTTGAGGGATCCTAAGTAGCTCAGGTCACATTATAATCCTGCACTTGCAGTTTTGTACTAAAACACTGTGGTATTTTTCTTCTTCCTTTTTCTGTTTGCTGTATTGATTCCAACGTTTAACGTCAGGTCTCTTAATGTTTCTAAGCCTAATTATTGACTTCTGCTTTTTCCTTGTCATGTCCTTGTAGTGTGGGCTGCTTTGAGTTTAGGAAAATAGATCTTGTGTCCCCAATCAGCACTTTTCTGAGATGTGACTTTGGGGAGGTAATTGCATTCTGCTGTTTGTAAAGCGGGTGTTCACATTTCTTTTCCATAGACCTCTTGAGGAAAAAGTGTAAATAAGTGAGATCTTGTGATGTGTTTCCCACTTCCCAAGCAACAGAACTCATGGGCGCAAAGACAAGGACATGATTTCCGATGTTCATGCAAAGTCCTTTTCACCTTCACAGCTCTCTTGCTACTTGAACGTCTGACACACCCTGCTGCCTCTCCCGACTGCTCCACTGTTTGGCTGTTGGCTCCTCTGATGCCAGGTGAGATTTCTGCTCTGCTGCTTAGTGTTGATTTCAATATTGATCTTTTCGGAACTACTGATCTTATTACAGAATCTAAATACAATTTGGTCTTAAGTCCACAGGATGAGACCTCGTTTCCTAAGATCCAATTCCCTTTCTCATTCTATTAGCCTATGCTCATCAACTTTTTGCAAGACTCAGAAACCAGCCTGTGTGTGATCTGTGTTTCCTTCCTGCAGTAAGTTCCGACCCCATCTGCTTTACTGCTCCAGTAATGGAAACACAAAATGGGTTCTATTTGACATCTTGCCAGTTACAGCTAAGAGGAGAGAAAAATAGAGGCTCCAAAGACCAAAACATAAGGAACAGCACCTAAGGACAGCACTCCATCCAATGAAGCAATCTTAGCTGTTCCTTGACAAGTGGAAATGAAAATCTCAAGCTGCTTTTTGGGGAAGCATTTCAGCATCTTTTCTTTCTGGTTGTTGCATGCCCTGCTTGCTTTCTCTTGATGCTTATCACTTTGTACATGCTTTCTCAAATCTTTATTTATCTAAGTTTTCCTAAGCATAAGGAATGAAGGAGTTTAATAACCAGAGATTGCAGTAGGTGGGTCTCATCTATTTGGTACGAGGCGTCCACACCCTACCAGCCTGGTCTGTACCTTCCATTGCCTTGATGTTGTTATACGGTCAAACCATGAAGTAACTGGTTTCTTTAAACCTCCTTTAAAATTTTCACTTATTTAATTTTGAGAACTTACCGCAAAGTACCACCCATGTGGATTGGCTAGGGACCTTCCTGGATCTGTCGCTGAAAGTCTTCTCTCTTATGAAACATTTTAGTCCAGGGCACATTGAGAAGATTGATCATCTTACCTCAGTTTCATCAGTTAAGGAACAGGAAACAAAGTCACATCTTATTGCATCTTCAGTGTCTTCTTTAAAATTAAACTTAAAATTAAGCTTAATTTTGTGTCTCCTATTAGATGAACAAACTATATCCCCTCGTCAATTTCAGTGTCTATTTTGGGGGAAGTTTATGCCCCACTTTTTTCATTATTAAGGACTTACTTAGAAAATAAAAAAAAAAGAATATATCAGAGATCTTGTGGTTTACAGAGTCATAAGTACATTACTTCTTGACCTTTTATAGAAGGACTCTATTATTTGTGGATCAAGTGCTCCTTCTTCTGCAGTGCAATATGTTTTGGGATATTCAACCAATATCCAGATGGCTAATAAGATGCAGAGAAAAAATAGATCTTTAATACTATTGAAATAAACTTGAAGGATACACCATTCCTTTTGCTATTATTTTTTAAATTGTTCATCAGAAAGAGTCAAGCAACAGAAGCACACCTGACAGAATCTTGTAAGAGATGTGTTTTTAATTTAACAATGGAGACAAAAGGAATGTCTTTGCACATTAAATGCCTCCCAGTTAGCTCTATATGTTGTGTATGGTCTCTCAACATCTGTCTGGTACACAAAATTGGTCTAAACTGACAACTCTTTTCTGTTTCCAGGGTACAAATGTCCTACATCAAACCAATATGACTGCTGGTAACAATGCATATTCTGTGGACATTCACAAAAATATATGTTTACTTGCTGCTGACACCTGTATGCAGGTTTAAAATTTGACAAGATAAGGAAGTTTTTATCTTTATCTCCCTCAGAAAATTAGACCTTGTTTTCTACTGAACAGAGAAGAATTTTTTTTAGAAGCTGAAACCTTTTCAGAAAGTTCAGCTTCTGTTGCAACTTAAGGTCAGTGCAGTTTGTTTTATATTCTTAGGGTCAGAATATTTTTTTGTGGACTAGTTCATTTTTTCATTACTTCTTTATATTATTTAAATGTAACTCTATGTCAGTTTTGGTGGTACGCACCTGTAATCCAGGTACTTGGGAGACTGAAGGAAGAGGATCTTTGTGGGTGTGAGGCTAATCTGGGATACATAGTGACTTGAAGCCCAGCCCAAATTACAGATTGAAACTGTGTCAGAGAGAGAGAGAGAGAGAGAGAGAGAGAGAGAGAGAGAGAGAGGCGAGAGGAGAGAGAGACAGACAGAGAGAAATAGAGAGAGACAGAGAGATAGAGAGAGACAAAGAGAGAGACAGAGAGACAGAGGAGAGAGAGAGAACTGCTACCACTGTACAAAGACTTAACCTGCATATCTTTCCCTTAGTTAACATAAAAAGGTTAGATATAAGCTGTTAAAGTGATTAGAAAAGACGTACTCTGTTGTGCTATCTGTTTTATCTTATATTATATCCAATGCAGTATTTTAAAAATTCACAAGTGTTTCCAATTACTTTATTTTGATCAGCCAAGATTGGGCATGTTCAGTGTGGTATGGCCGAAGAATCCAATTATTTTATTTTGAGAGTAAAAACATTCTCTAAATTTTAATGAGAATCGTTTTAAACAACAAGATTGTGAAGCTTGTATTGGTCATTAAAATTTAAAATAAAAATACTCTGCCTTCATTCCTTTTACAACATCCTTTGCTTGGCCTCGCAGATGGCCTGAACCCTTACAAGAGCCAGTGGCCAAGCTTACTTGAGAGAAGGCTCTCTTTTCTACTTTTTTTTTTTTTTTTACAAGATTTTCAAAATACAAAACTATATTGATGCTTTGCCTAACAAAGAAGCAATTGATTCCTAATAAGTTCATAAGCAGATTTTTATGAACTTTTAAAAAGAGAGATGAGGTAAGAATATCACTTGCAGAGTCCAAATGCAATAACATTATCATCCTTTATTGTCCAAGCACTGCTCAAGTCCACAGTGGGAGACTTGCTAAATAAAGACAAAAAAGTTTCTAAATGTTTCATTTTGCGGATGGATAAACTACGGCAACAGTTTTTGTAGGACTGCTTATGATCATCTAACTAATTAGAAACTCAACAGCCAACCAAGGTTCAGGATATCTGACTCCTAGTCTAGAGTTCTTGTCCTTTGAGGAAAACTACAAATGTAAGCAGGGAAGAGGGTAAAGTAGCTCTTATAGTTCCTCCAACTCAGGGCAAGTAGATGAGACATTCTAGAAATGTGATTTTCACTTGTGGCTTGGGAAAGCTGCCTTGTTCTTCCTATACGCCCGAGCCTGATACACAGAGGAGCTGGGCTCATTATTATAGTGAAGGCATTAACAGATGATGTCATAGCCTTAAATAGTTAAAGTATATCAACAGAGTTTAAAATGTAGCTTAAAAATTAACCACCATTTAAGTCGCTATCTGTAGATAAGTTGAAACTTGTGCCAGTCTAATTAGCAATCAAGAATATGATCATCGCTTTTGGCCTATGCATGTGGCAAAGCTTTTCCAGAGTAAAACAGTAATAAACTGTGCATTTCTGATTCTTCTTCCTCTTCTTCTTTGTTTTTTTTTTTTTTTTTTGGTGGTTCTAGGGATGGAACTCAGGACCTTTTGCTTGGCAAGTAAGCACTTATTCCACTGAGCCATCTCCCCGACCCCTTCTGAGTCCTTTTTCTTTAAAAATGACAATGTTAATATTGTAATGACTTATGAATTGGCATTCTGTTTGAGGGTTTTAAGAGCTTTTTCTCTTATCTTATAATGGCAGAATATTATCTATTTATGTTCTTAAGTATAGGGAACAGTCTATCAACATGGGTACTATTAGTATTTAGGAAAGGCAATTCTTTGTTGTGGCTGTTGTTCTATACAGGTAGAGCACTGCTGAACAATACCTCCTGGATGCTAGAACACTCGCGATAATTGTAACGTTAAAAGTGTTTATAGACAGCACTTCCAAATGTGGAAACAAGACAGGGCATCTATTATATAAACTGTGATTTCCTAAATATCGTCACATTCATGGCTACTGCTCTTAGGTAAACAGCATCCTCTACTTCACAGAAAAATGTAAGGGCCCATTCTTCTCTCATTTATAGCCACATTAGAGACGCTATGTGGTTTAAATAAAAAATATTCTCTATTATACCTGTACCACGTGTTTTCCATTGGAAGAGCCAATATATTCAATTATTAAATCATTTTACTGTGTGTTCAAATTTTCCATAGTCATAGTTTTGCCATTATGTATTTTTACAACTGAAATTCTTTTTTTCACATAGTTATATGTGTTGTATCTACAAATATGATTTATAGATACATGTATATATGCGTATTATATGTGAAACAACAAAATGGTTATGGTTGTGAACTATTTCAGAGCTGCACAGTGTGAGTCTTCATCGGCAGCGCTTGTGGTCAGGTGGATACCTTGAGCTATGAGAAGGACCATAGTCTTGGGAGTACTTTGGTTCTTTTCTCGGTTGAAGCCCCTGGCATTTGCTAAGAACCTTTCACTTTGCCTGGTTGCTAGGAAACAAGGAGGTAGGGAGGAGCTTTGTGAGAAGTAAATAAGTAGTTCCATTGTTCAGCAATCTCAAAAAAGCATTCTCTCCTCCATCACATATCCCCTGAGAAAAGTGGATGTTTCCTTTTAGCCTTTCAGACCCTTGACTTTCAAGTGTGCTTACAGGGATGTGATTTGTAAATACAAAATTGCTTTCATTTGCCTTATATCATGATCAAAAATCACTCAGAAGATGAAAATTGTTATACTTACCTATTTATTTAATTGTTCCCAGTCCCTTTTTGTGACAGGCCATGGAGATGTCCCCAAATTTCTTGTAGACTTAACCTTAATGCTGTGGTTTCTACTGATAGTGATTCCTCAAGTTCTGATGCTCTCATTTGCCTGTGAAAAAGACCTTCCTTTGGAAGCATTTTTACTTTTCTTTATGCCACCCTGTTTAAACAGCAATGAAATCCAATTATCTTTTACAATGATTTGTGAAGTAGCAAATGGGTTTGACATCTGTTCAGCAATTCTGAAGGCAGACCATTTTTATTTCTCCCCCTATGGAGCTAAAGTCATCACAGATTTTGGCCTTTGATCTTTATCACTGAAGCAAGACAGATTAAAGAAAACTTAAAAAGATAACAACTACGAATACAAATGGGACTAAATTTATTTTATTATATTTATATTCTGCTACCTAAGAGAAGGAAGATTTGAGTCTAAGCATTTCACTGAGAGGTGAGGATGATAAAGCAACCAGTATTTCTGTAGCAATATTCATTTATTTATTCAGCTATATGTATTGAGCTCCTTTGAGTGCTATGCACAGTTCTAGATTTAGAAGATATGCATATGAATCATAACATAGTTTCTCTAGTTTCATAGAGCAGCTAGGCAATAAAGAAAAAAAATATATAAGTAAGGAAATTAGTGATGGAAGAAACTTTCCCTTTTTACAAGGGAGTAAAAGCCTACTCTGATAGAGTACAGAACAAAGAATATCCCTTTGGTGCACTAGGAGACAACATTTAAAAGAGCTCTTAGGATAAAAGAGCCAGCTCTGCAAATGCTGTGGTAATTAAAGAGTATCCCAATACAACATGCCAGAATATTGCCACCTTGGCATAGGGATTACTTTGAACTGATGGAAATTGAGAAATAACAGACATAGAACTCTGCCCTTTCCTTTTTTTGTCGAAAAGAACATTTATTTATTTATTTATTTATTTATTTATTTATTTATATCTATTGGCAGAACCTGGGATTGAATTCAGGCCCTTGCACTTGCCCAGGAAGTGCTTATTCTGCTGAGCCATCTTCCAAGCCCCTTAACTCTTTAAATAGTTACACATTTTTATTCTTAAAGGTATGCTCTTCTCTTTATCATGAGGAGAACAATTCCTTTGTATTAGCACATATTTAAGAAACATAGTATTTGCATTCCTTGTGTGGAGGTGATATACACATACAATCGATCATACTTCATTTTTCAAACCATTTCCCACCTCCTCCTCCCACCTACTTCCATCCCTTGACCGCCTTCCAATTTGAGAATGACTCAGCTCCTTATTTACTACTCTCTGTCTTTTATTCTGTTCATTGCTTATAATTAGGGTTTCTCATATAAAAGAAACTATCCAATATTTATGGGTCTAATTTAATTCATTTAACACTAGTCTCAAGACGCATCCATTTTCCTACAAACGTCTGAAGCTTAGCTATCAAGAAGGAACTCATCACTGGAGAAAGGATGCAGAGAATTATGTGCGACAAACTCTTTAAGAAAGTCCTTTCTGCCACACATGTATTAATGATCAATTTTCTATCTATTAAAATACAACTCTTCTTTCTCATCCTGTCAGTTTTTCTATGATCTATTTTTCCTTGCTAAAACAATATATAATCTTTCATGTAACTATTTCTTTTTGTTTTCTACCCCATCTGCGTATTTTCATACTCATAAAACAAATAAATAAGTTTCCATGATACTGCTGCTATTAATGTTCCACTTATTCCTGCTTAATCGTTCTTGTTACAGAATCCCAAAGGACTTCAAAGGAGCTTTTCAGCTTATCAGACATGCAAAATTGATCAAGCAATATAAGCAATAACTGTTCCTTTCATCGAACTAATAGAAATTTATAGAATAATTATCTTAGCTATTTTGTATGTAAATAGAGGTGTAGCTGTAGATATATGTAGATATAGATGTGTATAGATATAGATATAGATATAGATATTTCTTTCTCTCGTCCTTCTTTTCTCTTTTTCCCATCCCAGTTGTTTTTTCCTTTGGAATAGTTTTTTCCCTTTCATAGTATCTATTATACATCTTATATCTTATTTATTGGCTTAGTTTCTTATACTAGGGAGGCAATATGATGTTCATAATGCAGGCCAGATTGATTACACTTGTGAGTGTGGTCTCCAGTTGCATCCACTTACCTAGCAAAGCCTCAAGTGTATCTTTCTTTATAGCTGAGTAATACTCCATTGTAAACAAAGACCACACTTTTATGTCCATTCCTCGGTTGATGAGCATTTAGTTTGTTTTCAAGATTTAACTATTATAAATTTTGCTAAACTAAACATGAGTGCACATATATCACTGAGGTATGATGTTTTCAATTTTTCTGGAAAAATATCCAGAATTGGAAAAGCTGGGTCAAATGTGATTTCTAACCCTATTTCAGAGGAATTTCAATGCTGATTTCCACATGGTTGTACCAGTCTACACTCTCACTAGCAGCGGAGAAGGGTTTCTTTTGTCACCATAGCATTGCTAGCATTTTTAATGGATGTTTTCTTGTTGATAGTCATTCTTTCTGGGGTGAGATGAAATCTAAGCTCAAGGGCTTGAGTTTAATCCTCGGTTCCACTAAAAAAAAAAAAAAAGGACAATGGTGAAATTTTTGTCATTTTTTTTGCCATTTGTATTTCTTCATCTGGAAAGTATGCATTCGTCTCAGATGTGCATTTCTTGATTTAGTCTTTGAAATTTGGGAGCCTGATTTGTCTTAATTCTTTATATGTTCTAGATAGAAGCCCTAAGTGCTTTCCTGGCAAGCATAAGGGTCTGAATTAAATCCCTGGTTCCACCAAACAAACAAACAAACAAACAAACAAAAAACCCCACTAAATAGAAGCCATTTGTCTGAGGGACAGTTAGGGTTTTCTTTTTTCCCCCAACTTATGGGTCTTCCTGTCACTCTAATGGCGATTTTTTTTTTTTTTTTTGATGTGCAAAAACTTTTCAACATGATGAGATCCCACTTGTTCATTCTTTGAAGTGTTCCCTGTGTAGTTGTTCGTGAACTCTTTGTCTACCCTTATGTTTTTGATATTCCTACCTGTTTTCTTTCCAAGAGTTTTAATGTTTCTTTTACTATTTAGATCTCTGACTCATTTTGACTTTAGTTGAGTGCATGGTGATAGACTAGGTCTAATTTTAGCTTTTGGCATTATCCAGCACTGTTTCATAGAGGCTTTTTTTTTTTCCAGTGAACATATTTGGTTCTTTTGCCAAAGACAGGAGGTCTGAGTGTGTTTGTAGTTGTGTCTGACCTTCTAATCATTTTTTCATAATTTTATTGATAAACAAATAGCAATTAGACAGTTTCAAATCAAATCGC
>NDGM010957038.1:0-12840 GCA_002564305.1 Octomys mimax | reverse complement strand
ATTGAACTCAGGCCCTTGCGCTTGCCAGGGAAGTGCTTATTCCACTGAGCCATCTCACCGGCCGCCTATTGCTGATCTTATTTCCTCTAAACTTCTGCTGCTATTTCTCTACTTCAATTGTTACTGTTTCAGAGATTTCAGGTATGTGGCTTCCAATTTCTTCTGTGCTGATGTCTCTGAGGTGGGTTCTGATTGAGCTTGGGGCCTGAGAATGCATTTTTCTCCTTTTTGTCATTTTCTATTTCAGAGAGAAGTCTTTGTTTTGATTTCTGTGATACCTTTCTGTGAAAGTTTCACAGCAGACAACTGTATCACCATAGTAGGAGCCTCTCTGTAGAGAGTCTATTTTTAGGTATCTCTCCTGTGTCAGAGATTTCTGTTTTGTGTGTGTCCCAAGATCTTGCATTCTCTATTGATTGAGAGTGAGATATTGGTTTCCATTTGGTACTGCCCTCTGTCTTTCAGTGTAGGGCTTTGGTGAGATTATCCAAGCACTTCCTGATAGCAATACCCAAGGGAAAATATGTGGTTATGGCAGGTATGGTTTCCTATTCACAGTAGTACAAGTAGCAATACTAATAGCAACTAGTAAAATTTAGATATTGATAAACTTTTGTAACCAACATGTTTGCACTTTAGACTGGAGGAGCAAACATTGTAGCTGAATAGCAAAGCAGATCTTAAATTGGGAACCTGTATTTAAATTAGTTGCCCTGAGTTCTCTCTGAGCACCTTTCATCCATGCACCTGGTGTCTCCCAGGCAGACTCGCTCACCCTAGTTACTTGCTGCCACCTCTGTGTGGCAAGGATGCTCCTGTAATTCTGGGCCTTGGTCTGGGTTCAGGTAGGCCCAGCAGGACGCTTCAGCTCACTAGGTCTAGATCTAATGGACTCAAAGTCTAATGACAAGATCTGACTTGAGTCTGCTTGCTATGTTGGGCTCCTTCTAGTGGGCTTATTGCGCTGCGCTGGCTGCCGATCCCGTGACTCCTTCCCTCCCTGCCTGCTGAGGTGGGGTCTGTTTACTGATTTCTGATAGCATTAATACCATGCAACAATGCTCCTGCTAAATGGAAAAAATCAATAAAATGAAAAAAATTAGAGAGAATAAGTTTAATTGACAACCTTCAACTCAATTAATGAAAAAAAAAGATCTAAATAAATATAGGGACATAAAATAAGGCATTGTAACTAACAGTGCAGAAATATGCCAGACTATAAAAGATTAGTATGTGTCCAAATTTTGCAAGGCTAGATAATGTGAGTAAATTTATGGTGACATAAATGCTATCAGAATTGAATAACAAAGAAGTATGAAACTTGAATTTATCATTAATCTATAAAGATATAAAATCTCTTCACTGCCTTAGCACTGAAGTCTACAAAACTTTGAGAAGGAATACCAATTCTCAAATTCTTCTAAAAAATTGAAGAGGAAAAAGTACATCCAAATTCACTCTATCTTGAACTATATCTTAAATACAATAGCTAAAAATACAGTGACTGAAAAAGCTCACATTAGATTCACCATACACCAAACATAGGGTTGTATCTCTTATTTTTAGATTAGAGGGTAAATTTGTATCTAAGGAAAATTTCTTGAATTAAAAAAATAAAAACAGTTTGTTCAGGAAAAAAATGATCCACTCACATTTGTTTCTGGAAACAGAGCAAGAAAGAAATTATAAAAGAAATTTCATACAAGTTATAAGTAATTATTAAGGTCTTCTCATATGCCTACAACTATGGATTAATTTGAAGGATTATCTACATAGTCTAAATAACATGATTGTTGACATCATCAAACACTCTAGTGAAAATATTTTTTCATTACAATATTTCTTTAAAAGTAATGTTAGAAGGGGGCCAGCCAAATACTTCACTGGATAAAAGCACCTGCAAGTGGGAACAGGGGCCGGAGGTTCAATTCCTGGTCCTGCCTTGCTGACCCCACCCCGAGGCGCACTGAGACAACAGTTGAGACTGGGTGTGGTGGCATGCAGCTGTAATCCAAGCTCTTGGGAGGCTGTAAACAGGTAGATCACTACTAGTCTGACATAGTAGTGAGACTCTGAACACACTGTACACCCTTCCCTAAAATACAAATAAACAAATAAATAAATAAATAAAATGGTAGAAATATGTTCTTGACTCTTGGCATGTGAGGGGATATAATACATGATTCAAAAGCTTAGGAAATGTGTATAAGAAGCACATACCAGTGACAGGAAAACTTTTCAGAAAACCTTGCCCAAATTTTAGATTATAGAAATAAAGTGTGTAACGTGGGAAGGAATATAGAACTCTTAGGTGTAAGTAGAATTCTCTAAAGTCTCAGGACTCTTAGGTACGCACAGCTCCATGGGAATGGGCTGTGAACTGAGGTCCTACAGATTTCCTGTGAAACTACCCTAAGAAAATTGTCCTTGACTGAGTGCTGCAATTTCAGGGTCTCCTCTAGTAACCAGTAATTTGATTGATGGATTGATTGATTGATTGATTGATTGATAAATGGTCCTATGTATCCATTTCAGCATAACATTCAAAATAAATATTTCATGTTTAACATCATTTAGGGAAGAAAATTATCAGTATTCCTCTCAGAGAAGGCATATTTATACTTTGCACTTCGCAAACAATTCTTGGAAAATACACTTCAAAGAGGACCCGATGATAATACAGGTTTGCACAATTTTAGTAGTATTTATGTCTGGAGTGTTCATTGGAAATGTCATTCTTTGTAGAAGCATAAAATAATAATAATAATAATAATAATAATAATAATGAAATAAAAAGGGAAAGGAAGTGTACAGCATAATTGGACTGCTCTGGTCCCCAACACTGAGTGACTGAATGGAATCTTTATGAAAAAATGAGTTTCTTTCATTCTTTCCTTCCTGCTCTCTTCTTCCTTCTGTCTTCTCTCTAGGAGATATATACTAAGAGATTTATCACAAGATATGGGAGTATGATATTTGAAGCTGATGTGATAATTTCAGAACTGCAGTGAAGGGTGGCAGGATGGGCAGGCTGGCGCAACAGGCCGACTGAAGCACCAGGCTATGGTGGAATTCCTTGTTTCTTTGGGAAATATCGCTTGTGCTTTAAAGGCTCAAGGAGACTGAATCAGACTCACAGAAATTTTGTACTTAAACCGTTTATGAATCTTAATCAAATCCATATATTATTTCCACCATAGTATCTGCATTACTGTTGAGTAACTAGAAGCCGTACCTTAGCTAAGTTAACATGTCAACAGCACAAATACATCCTGATACTTCATTTTGTTTTTTTGATTTTTTTTTTTTAGTTTATCTTCTTGTCTGTGTTATGTACTTCCTTACTCTAGCTTCCTGTGGTACATTTTTTGAAGCCTGTCCTTATTTTACTAGAAAAATTCTTAAGAGTTCCTCCTATACTTATTAAGAATGCATATATTACACTTATACAAGATCCTAAAATAATTTCTGAAAAGCCAGTTTTGACAATTGTTCTTCTCAATGCAGAAATTCAGTTCTGTCACTCATTTGCAGATCAGACAGGCATTAATCATAGAAGTGTTTTGAATCATTCAGAAAACAGTAAAAAATGAGAATGTCTCAGGCACGGATTCTCAAAAAATTGAAATTGAACATGCCCAGGAATTTGTGTTTTTGGCAAAAAGCTCCACAGATAATTCTATATAGCCAATGCCAAGGAATGTTGCTATACTTTTATGTTTATGATTTTTATTCATATTTTCTAAGGAACATGACAAAATAATCTATATTAACTTACCTTTTCCTTATTGTTTTATTTTAGTAAGGGTGGAGATGGAATGTTTTTCAGAACAAAATATTGTTTGAAATTCAGTGAAAATATCTGACCAAATGCTTAAAGAGTCAATCTGAAATTACCTATAAAATATCAATAAGCATGAAACTTTGTCTTCTATAACTCTTCAGGGAGGTTGTCTGCATATTTAATATCTAATGTTATGTATACCACCTAAAATTAAAATCACTCTAATGCTTTAAATTCATAGCACTTTTTCCCATGACAGATAATATTGAAAGAGGAAGATTTCAACTTTATTAAGTATGCAGGAATTCCTACCCTCCCTGAACTAAACCATGAGGGGACAGCATCTGTCTCTCATAGCTTGTCAATCCCTTTCAATGTTTCCGGCAATGTATAATTGCTCTACAACAGGAGTGTGATTTGACCTTTTCATAAAACAACTGCAGAGGCAGCCAGGAAAGGTCACTGTAGCATGGCAGCATAGCGTTGTATACGCATTAGCAGAACAGCTGCATCACTTCAGGTTTTTTTTGAATCTTTTATTTAGTTCTTTAACATCTTTGCTTTTTGTGAGGTCCAACTTCAACTCTCCAAAGCCTTCATTTGAATAACTAAACCATAAACTTCAGGTGATAATGTTTGCAACTCGTTCTTGTTACAAGGCAGGTGAAATTTATATACAGAATAGAACAGGAGAGGAAACATGAGCTCCTTAATGGAGAACAGTGGTGTAGTTAATGATGAGATATTAATTAACAGTCTCAGAGAAGACCCACAGGTCACACCAGCCAAGGGTTGGCCCCTTGAGGAGTAACTAGTTTCTGGCATTAATTGCAATTAGAATCTATTTTCTCTAATTCAAAGGGGACTGTGGGTTACTACAGTAACAGAAGTTGTAACCACTTTCTCAATTGAAATTCTGTCTTTCTCTGGGTAATCACATGGACTTCTTATTCATTTCAGAAGAACAGGCTTTACAGACCCACTTGGTGAAAGATGTAGTACTAGTTTTTCATGTTTGGGTCTCAGTGAAAAGATGTCATTTTTACAGTGCAGATTTTTTGAGAATTAAGATACAATATTGACTCCTACATGTTGCAAATCACGCATTCCTCTGCATATTCAAAGTATGTTGATGATGATGACCATGGTGATGTTGGTATAAAAGGCTTTATTTTGAGTAGTGCTGGGATCAATCATAGAGCCTTGTACGTGCTCAAGATGTGCTCTGCCTCGAGCTGCGTATCCACCCTTCAGAAATGCCTTCTGCTTGAAAGCAAGAAAACCAGGTGGATGACACCTATGATGATGACTAACATAATACTAGCTTTCTAAAATTGTAAATAGTTATATGGAAATCACAAGAAAACCATGTTGGCCAATGTATGTATAATCAGTGATCTTTCAAAGGTCCATGCTTTGTGACAAGGAAGATGAGGAGGAAACAAAAATCAAAATTAAAATAACATGTACCAGTTTCAGTCATTCATAAGACCAATTCTGACCCAAAAGTTGTTCTTAATTTATCTAAACTTTGCTGTAGTTGTGCTGGATGAATTGTAAAGTCAAGTCACATATGTATATGAAAATGTAGTTTGTAAAATCTGTGGTGAAAATCTTTCTCATACATTACCTGAAATGAGGTGTGTGTGTGTGTGTGTGTGTGTGTGTGTGTGTGCATGCACGCATGCATCCTGAATAGGAAAAGATGAGAGTGAAGCAGCAAGGGATCAAGGAGAGAAAATTCAGTGCAACAGAGAGACAAGAGAAGGTGTAGACAGCCTCAAACAAGATCAAAATGCCAAAACTCTGTGAGGCAAGACTTCAAAGCAGCATCCTGTACAGGAGACTTCAGAAAGAAAGCATTCTTAAGAGTTATTCATTGTCAAACATGTGAATCCCAGTCTGAAGTTAAAATGGATGAGCCATGTGATATGATTATGCAATTTTAAATTACAAAGGTAAATTGCTTCAATAGCACTGTTTCCACATAACTGAGGAGATCCTCAAATCAAAATATACTACCATGCGTAATGAGGTTATCTCTACTGCTAAAAATTCAGAGACATCCCCCACTGATGTCCAAATGAAAACACAGAAAACCCATCTTTTATCTATAATTATTCCCACTGGTTCTGTCATCTCCTCTTCTTTAAAGTTCCAAAGATATATTTCTTTTATTAAAACTAATACCAAGTACTTTTCATGTACTGGAGAGGATTTGTCCAAGTTTAGCTGTCACTGTATGTTCTTAGTTCTCCATATAAAATTAATCGCATTTCAATTTGGCAATCATTGGAGTTAAACGAAGCCATCCAACAGGAAAAAACACATTTATTACTAGAAAACAGATCTAGAAATATGTCAATTTCTATTTTTTCTCAGTTATCATTAAGAAAGATGCAAACATCCGTTATCAGTTGAATTTTCAGAATTATTTGTTTTCACAAAATTGCTTCAGCATAAAGAGTGATGACCTCCAAAAAATTTACCCCAATTATAGAAATAATTGATATTATAGAAGGAAATAAATTTAGCTTTAAGTAGTAGAAGTAACATTATATACAAGGTAATTCCACAATGAAATTTTAATAGAAAGCATGCAGTGCATTTATCCAAAATCAATAAAATAATGAAGATAACAACACAAGGAAATAGGCCAACTAGGCTTAGATCATCATCGTGTTGTTCTACATTAAGAATTTATATGGCTACTTCAAGCACTGGCTAGCACTGGCACTGTGTTTAGTTCCATATAGAACAAAAATCTGGAAGATTATTCATGACAGTTGAAAAAAGAATGAGCTATGACAAGACAATTACAGTTCATGAACATGACAGCAGAAGCCATGATCCCTGTGAACATAAGATTTGATAAGAATCTCAGCAACACCTTTTAATGACTTGGAATACATAATAACATGAAACATTGTACCAATACTGAGAGGAAGGGTGGAAACTGAAAATCATTTCATCCATTAAAAGAGATTAATACAAACATGTAAAGAACACTCAGATACTTCAAACTTTTAATTTTCATGGGCTGTTAATTTTCATGGCACAATTCAGAGAAATTTTAAAAAGTAAATTAGATTTTATTCAACCTAGACACTTGCATTTAAATGCAATTCTATCCCTGTATAAAAAATGTCAAGGTGGTTATTCCTCCCTGATATATTTCCATTATTTTCTAAAGCAAAACTTTCAGCTAGAGAATTAATTAGGTAATATTCCATTCATTTGAATAAAGGCACTTTGAGTGTACCATTGTATGACTCACCAAACTAAAAGGTACATATTTAATATTGCTTCAAAAGCACATGCAACTGGAAGACAAATTAGATACCAAGAAGTAGTTGTGGAAATGATTGAATCTAATGCCTTCTATAGGGAGTACAGTGAGCATGCTGATGGGACTTGACTAAATTGAGTTTGGGCATCATGTTTATCATTAAGGATTATCCAACCAGTGAAATTGTAGCTTGCACAGATTGGTGAAATCTCTGAAAATAAAAAAAAAATAAAATGATACACAGCTGTGGCTACATAATTCCTACCCTCTCACGGTCTTGTGTGGTATGATGAGTGAATAACTGATGTGCAAATGGCTGATCCTAAGATTTTATTTGCCTAGTAACCTATTTTTCCTGCTCAACAAACAGTATTGAGGATCTGTGAAATTATTTTAATTGCTGGGCTCTATTGAGTAGACAACTAGTGAATTCAAGGAGAGATTCTCCTTTTTCTTGATAATTGAATACTTGTTTCAACATAAGTCTTATGTTAGAACTAAATGGATTCTAAAAGAAAATTCAAGCACTCTGAATGTTCTAAACTAGATGATTACTAACGACAAGCCTAATTTATGAATGGATTGGACAACAGATTCAAATAACTTTAACATATTTTAATTTGAGATGCCACCGAAATCACATCCCACTTTCTAGAGAGTAAGAATCCTGGTGAACATGTTGAAAAAGAGTTAGAAAAAAAGTTAGTGACCCAATATAGGATGGGAAAGCATAACTAAGCTGAACAGAGTGTTGAGGTGGATGGCGATTAATCTATATATTTTCTGCTTCCTACATACCTTTTCTTCAAAATATGTGTGAAATGTTATGTAGAGATCATTGTCCTGGCTGTCTACACAGTGTGGAAAGAAGGGTTATACGGTAGATTTTTAGAAGATGGTAACTTACAAGCATCAGTTTTGTATCCTGGTAAAGACAGTTGGGAGTATAGTGTGGTGATTTTCACTTTCCCCACCACTGAAACAACCTTTTGCCTAATGTGAATGGGTGCTACCATATGCTTCTACTCATCATGAGGTTTTTCAACTTTTAGTGATCACATTATTTTGGAGCCCTACCAATAAATTTCTTCATTTACTCATTCAGCCAGAACTTAGTGGCTACTCTGTGCCAGCAACTACCTAGACCCTGGAGCTGGGGGATTAATAAAATTCCATCTACCTTGAGAAACATGAGTCTTAATGGGAATTCAAACAGAGCAGGTGTCGAGCATAGCAAAATGTCACAAGTGCCGAGGTAATGAGGTAATAATGTATTCTATACACTTAAATAAGTAAAACAAAAAAAACCCACTTACATAAATATAATAGGTCAAGTGTGAAGAGTGTGGTCATATGGAGTGAGCTCACATGATGGCTAAAGCTTCTTAAAAACATAACAAATAAAATGAAAAGAAAAAATCTTTTGGAGTACTTTCACCCTTTTGTTGCTGTCTCTTTTCCTCGGTCCCCTTCACAGTCAAAATCTCCCGTGATTGTCTTATATTTACTGTTGTCGCTCCTCGTTTTTGCTTTCCTTAACTTTCTCCAACATAAACTGTTTTGGTTGACACTGAACCCCAAAGAGAGATTTTCTGTGACGTTTCATCTGGCTAATTTCAGTGATTGCTCTTTCTTTTCCTCAATTCCTTCGTCAGATAAACTGTCATTATCTTCTTGAAAAAGTGAATCTCTGTCTTCACAGACACCAACTCTCTCGGTGTTTGCTCTTTGTGGACTATTCTTTTCCAGGCTGTGTGGTTGATGTGTTGTCATTTGCACAAGTCTTTATTGGAAATTGTACTGAGGCCTGATGTTTTTCTTTTTAATCTTTTATTGGAATCTTACTTTTGCTGGTCTCAGCCAGTCAGACGATTTACGTGGTCTGTCCATGCCCACTCTCCCCATGTAAAATCCATGCTAAGCAGTGCTTCCTGGCTTCCAGATGGCTTTATTTACTCAGCTCCCAATTTCACAAGAAAATATAATAAGAAGTACACATGCAATGCACAGTGTGTGTGCATAACTGACACATCTGAAGCAAAATGCCCATTTTCCTTCCTTGATGTTTTTCTTCATGTGTGGTTCTTTTCTCAGCAAATGGGAGCACTAAAAAGACATGGATTAATTTTTCCTTACCTTTTCCGTCTTACACCACATGAAATCCAGCAGAAAGTTGTGCCATTTGTGGTTCTAACATAAACCCTACACAGGAAAGTTTGTCAATATCTTTAGTGATACCCTGGACCATACTTCACCACCATCTTTAATGAGAGTCTTTGACAATTTCAAAATTATCATTGGGGTGTAGTCCTGTTTATTTCACAAAAAGTAGTCTATTGATGGTGCAAAGCACACACAGATGATTTGCTCAAAATCTAACCACTGGGCTGGCTAAATAGTTCAGTGGATTAAAGTGCCTGCTTAGGCAGACACAGCAGCCAGGATTTGATCCCCAGAGTGCCAAACTGGCTGCGCACATGGAGCATGCTGAGATGGCAATTGTGACTGGGTGTGGTGGCACGGGACTGTAATCCCAGCTCTTGGGAGACTGTAAACAGAAGGACCACTATGAGTCCCATTTAAGTAGTGAGACCCTGTAGACCCTTAGTAAAATACAAACGAAACAAAACAAAAAGAAAAGAATCTAAATCATTTCCTATTATCTTGTTTTGTGAAATTGTGTGGCATTTCTAATGGTTTGCAAAATATTTTTGTTCTCTTTAAAAAATAAAAAAAGAACTAAAAAAATAGCCCAACTAACCTGTATTGCTACTTTGTTTTCAAGTTTCTAACTGTGCTAGAGAAACTTCAGGAGAAGTAAACATCTTTACAATGGCTGTCAGATAACCACATGATCACTTCTTCAGCTTCTCTCTATTTCTAATTTCACTTCATTATTCTACATCTAGCTTATTGACATTCTGGATTATTATTACTATTACTATTATTATTACTATTATTTATTTATTTTAGAACAATGTCTAGAGGGTCTACAGAATGTAGATGGTGTATAGAATCTCACTGAGTAGATCGGACTTGTAGTGATCCTCTTTACAGCCTACAAAGTGCTCAGATTACAGGCGTGTGCCATCATGCCCAATCTCAATCAGTGTCTCAGCTCACCCCTAGAGCAGGACAGGCATGGTAGGCCCTGGGATTGAATGCCGGCTGCTGCATCTGCCTAAGCAAGCATTTCAGTCTGCTGAGCTATTTGGCCAGCCCTCTATTATTGTTGTTGTTATTATTATTATTATAATAATAATACTTTTATTAGCACATGTTTGTAGTACATGATTTCTATATTCTCTGCTGGGGCTGATGCATGAACAGAACACAACCTGATTCAGCTTTCATCAGCTTTCTCTTCCCTTTGTTTTATTTTGTTTCTTTCCAGATTCCTTTAAAGATGATGAATTTATTGTCTCCACAAGGCTGTTGAATATTGTGCTACCTCTTCCACCTCCAAGAAAACTCTTCTATAATATAGACACCTGTTTCATTCATTAGACTTCAAATTAAATTTTATCTCTTTAGGAAAATTTTGTATACTCACATTCATACATATGAGTCCATCACAAACCATTTCATTCTTGTGAATTGTTTCTTTGTAGTTTCAGGTAGACTTCTTTGTATGTGTGTGTCCTGCCTCTCTCCACTTGAAAAGAAGAATCTATGACAGAAAAATATAATTTAATATTGTGTAGTCTGAATGATATTATGAGAAATGCTTACTTACTGATTGAAAAAATTAGGTGAATGATGTGAATCACCTTAATAATGTTCCAGAAGATGTAAAAGTTGCTCAATTAGGTCATGTCTGCTATCCATGTACTTTAGTCTGCAATGTGCATTACTGTGGAAGCTTGGCTGCCTTTGATGTATCATACATTTTGACTGACATATAGAGTTCATATTCTATTTCATTCAAATGTTTCATAAGCAGCACAATATTAATGGTTAATATATTCTGAAAGAATATCAGTATTTTATTCTTTTTACTTAGATGATGATTTGCTCAGTAAGAGAAAGAAGGAACCTGATCCATGTTTGAGATTCAGACTACAATTATCATATATTTCAAATTCTAACCTCTTTTTGACTTGCATTTGCTTTGTCATAATGATGTCATCCAACGTGTACTTTGCTATATGCTATATACTAAAAAGGGTACAAATCTTCAGTGCATTCTGAAATTGGTATTTATTCTACAAGAGATAAAGGAAATACTTGACTACAGTCAATCCTTTACCAAGCTGTTTGAATTTTGGTTAGGAAAGGCAAAAATCAATCACTGTTGTAAAACCGTCAGGATACATTTCCTCTTCCTGTAGCGTCTCCAGTCCCCTAAATGGCTAATTTCAGCTGAACGGCAGCTATCTATGGAGAGCCAAAGACATTACATTCTTAAAAAGACATTTTTATGCATCAGTTTCATTTTATTTCTCCATATTTTTTATAGTTTTAGTGTCCCAAAGTTTTCCTTTTCCTTCTCTCCATATTATACTTAACACAGCTTTTATTCGCATAGAATAGGAGAATAAGGCAATGTGTCTTTAAAAAAATATTTAACTTGCCAGCTGCATTTTTCCTCCTTGTAATTAATCCACACACATGTATTGTAGATGAAGAGATAAGACTAGATACCACTGAATTTTAATGAAAAAATATGTGAACTTATGATTGAAATACATAAAGCAAAATACAATGTAGATTACAAATCAAAGAATATATAGCTTATGTTTAAACACATGTTTCTAGGGGCTAGACATAGCTCAGTAGAATAAGCGCTTACCTGGTAAGCACAAGGGCCTGAGTTCAATCCCCAGTTCTGCTAAAATAAATAAATAAATAAATAAATATTTCTAAATAAGGCATGAATGGGCTAATATGCACTTTATTAAGGATCTAGTTAAACATAATTATTGTATTTTGAAAAATTGTACTTGTTCGAAGACATCATGACAGCAGAAAATGGCTCGAAGCCTTATTTGGTAATTTACTATATTTATAGCATAGACATGCAGTATCTCTCTTTAGAATGATCCGTCTTCCTTTTTGGTTTAGTATAAGTAAATTAAGGCTGATTGTTCCTGAAAGTGGAATACAATAGAGAAAGAGAAAACATTACTAAAAATAATAAACGCTTTTAGAATATGCACATCATTACAAATTTTACTATTTTTCCATGTTCAAAGTTGTTTATTGGAGGGCTGCCTGAGAGCTCAGTTGACTAAAGCGCCTACTTAGGCAGAGTGCAATGGCCAAGGTTCCATCCCTGGCTGCAGGGCCAGCCCCTCCCCCGGGTCACACTGAGACGGCGATTGAAACTGGGGGTTGTGATGCACACCTGTAATCCCAGCACTTGGTAAACTGAGAACAGGAGAATCATTATGACTCTAATCTTCGTAGTGAGACCCTGTGTATCCTGTAGATCCTGTATCAGAGACATAAAAAATGTTTATTGAAAATTCTCACATACTTTAAAGAAAGTATAAAGTAGAAGACATAAGTGTAAAATATAATTAGATCTCCAGTATTAGTCTTAAGTTTTATAGGTCATTTAAAAATATTCATCATTAGCAATATTGCATATTAATTTGATGACAGTCTAAATTTCATTTTTTTAAAACGTCTACTACAGGCTGCCTTATTATTTACATTCATACTAATCTTAAACAAATGATTACTAACTAGAGTATTTTATTTTATTTTTTCCCATAATTTTATTGATAGACAAATAGCAATGAGACAGTTTCAAATCAAATTG
>NDGM010957032.1:0-20149 GCA_002564305.1 Octomys mimax | reverse complement strand
CACCTGGTGACCCCAAGCCCACACAGACCCCAGTGGTCATCCCACTTGGGACACCTGGTGACCGACCCCAAGGCAACACAGACCCCAGTGGTGATCCCTCTTAGGACACCTGGTGACCCCAAGGCAACACAGACCCCAGCGGTCATTCCACTTGGGACACCTGGTGACCCCAAGCCAACACAGACCCCAGCAGTCATCCCACTTGGGACACCTGGTGACCCCAAGCCATCACAGACCCCAGTGGTCATCCCACTTGGGACACCTGGTGACCTCAAGCCAACGCAGACCCCAGCAGTCATCCCACTTGGAACACCTAGTGACCCCAAGCCAACACATACCCCTGTGGTCATCCCACTTGGGACACCTGGTGACCCCAAGTCAACACAGACTGCTGCGGTCATCCCACTTGGGACACCTGGTGACCCCAAGCCAACACAGACCCCACTGGTCATCCCACTTGGAACACCTGTTGACCCTATGACAACACAGACCCCAGTGGTCATCCCATTTGGGACACCTGGTGACCCCAAGCCAACACAAACTCCAGCGGTAATCCCACCCCTCGGCCTCACCCATCTGACTGACTAATGGAGAACCCGGCCACTGTCCCTGGGCTAGAGGGGCCATCACACCTTCCCTCTTCTCCCAGTGCCTTCTCAGTGCACCCCACCCTCAGTGACATACTCCCTTTTCTCCACACCATGTGGCCTTCCACGGATACACCCGCCATGTTCCTACCTTTTTTTTTTTTTTTGCGGAACCGGGCATTGAAATCAGGCCCTTATGCTTGCCAGGGAAGTGCTTATTCTACTGAGCCATCTCCCCAGCCCCCACCCAATGACTCTTGCTGGCCCTCCTCCATCCTCACTTGACTTCTTGCCAGCCAGCCCTTCTCAGCCTCCTATCTGGGGCTCCTTCTGTGTCAACTCCTGACCCCAGGATGATGAGGTGTGGGCCCTTTCCTCCTATATGGCCACTGGTGATGACCATAGCTGGGGCCAGATGTGGGAAGGTGGCCACAGGGGCCCTCACTGCCAGTGAAGGCTCCCCAGTTTACCCTCTTGTCACTCCCTCGGAGCCCAGGGCAGAAGGGACTAAGATTCAACGCCTTGACTGGCCACCAAGGAGCCCATGCTGGCTTTGCTAATCTGACTACACCAGCCAGCTGCTCACAGACTGCTCAGCAAACTCATGAACTGGATCTGCAGGAGGCCCAGTGTCCCTGGGCTGAGGGTTAGAGAGGCTGCAGGACGCTCACTGAGCTGGACCTTCCCCAGGTCCTCCCTTGTCCAGGGCTGCTCTGGAATGCCATGTCCTCCGCTGGCCCACTGCACCACCACCCTGCCCCATGTGTATACACACTTAAAATGTGTGTGCATGCACACACCAAACACTCAGGGGCTCCAAACCTCTCAGGTTTAAAAAAAAAATTTTTTTTCAGTAATGGAGATTGAACCTGGGGCCTTCACTTTCTGGGCCTCAGTTTCCCCAGCTGTCAGGAAGACCTGAGGTACACTTGTGACCACTATGTCTGGAAGTCAGGCTGAGGGCTCTGTTAATGTCACGAGGGTGAGGTGTCACAGACAGTAGGATTGCTCTGTGCCCAACCTCCAGCCTCACCGACCACAAAGGCTGCAGCAGGTGCTGCATCAGGAGTGACCCCAGATGCTTTACCACTGGAACAATGTCCCCAGGGTGCCTCTCATGGCACACTCAGGGAGGCTGAGTGGGACCTCAGCTGGGAACAGGTGGAGGGAGGGAGGAGGGGACCACTCCTGTGGCAGCTCCCACAGGGGTAGCTGCAGTGAGGTAGTCACTGGCATCTTAGTGAGAACAGTGCTAGGTTTCCTCTAGTAGGCTTAGGTGTAGAAGTGGGCAAGGAGGAAGGTGGGGTTACCCCACCACCTCTTCTGGAGTTGGCCACCCCATGCTGCAACCTCAGTCCGGCCACCGAGTCTCAGTGACCACCCCAGCATGCCAGAACAGGGTGTAGCAAGAGCCTGCTAAAAAAGGGCATGCCCTGAGCCTGTGCCCACCCTGTACCTAGGTCCAGGAGGCACTCTGCCTCGCTCCCTCGCCCAAGGCTCACCTTTGGCCTCTGCCTGGAGCTCTGGGCACTGCTGCCTCTCCCTGCTGGGGCTAGGCCACGCCACCCCCAATGCCCACACTTTCTGACCATTGGTACTGGTCACTGTGACACCCATCCCTTTAATAAGTTTCTGCCCCCAAGCCATAGGGCTCTAATGACAGTTTTATTCCCCAAGCCTACAACGTCCTCAGGTAAGAAGCATCCCGAATAAATAAATATGTTAAATATGCAATCTATGAACAAATTAAAGTCACAGTGACACCTAGGAGATGGGTTGGGGATGGGCAGGGCAGACAGCAGGGACTTGGGGTAGAGGTGGGAGGGGGCTCTGGAGCTGTGTCTCAACCTTGGGCTTTAGCAATGACCCTGGAGAGGGGGCACAGGGACACTGCCTGTGTCTCCCTGCGTGTCTCCAGAAGGACAGCGTTCAGAGGGGGCAGGACCACAACAGTGGCGGTCACACAAGAGAATCAGAGCATGGCCCAAATGTGTGGGCATCCATGTGCTGAAGCCTAAAAATAAACAGCCTCAATCCGCGCACAACGAAGTTCAAGCAGCCCAAGGCCACCAGCTGCACGACATCAGAGTCCTTAAACAGGACACCACAGGCTTGAACCAGAAAGAACCTAAAAGTCTGAGACAGGTGACAAATGCAATTAGGGAGGCTGAGGCAGGAGGATTGATAGTTCAAACCCAGCCTGGCAATGCAGCTTGGTGAGACCCTGTCTCTAACTAAAAAAATAAAAAGGGCTAGGGATGTACCTCAGTGAGAAGGCCCTGGGTTAATCCTTTATGTGGCTATAAGAAAAACAGCAACCAAGAGATCTTGTTCTCCTGAGGCCCATTTGGAGCAGGAAGCAGACAGGCTGTGGCTTGTGGGAGAGACGGGGCAGGAGGCACCTGTGGGGCACCTGTCACCCCTTGCATAGCTGGCCACGCTCCTACCTGGTTCCCAGAATGCAGCACCCCACCCCCTGAAACACCTGCAGAGTCCACAGCAGCCCTGAGCACCATGGGGCCCACTCCCACCCGCAGGATAAACAGCCTGCCAGTCAGGAGGGAAGATCTGGCGCTCATCTGGGAACCTGCCCAATCCCAGGGACTGGGCGCTTCTGGTTAAGAAAGACCAGGCAGCCCCCACCCCAGGCAGGCAACTCAGGCAGCCAAGTCCCAGGCAGGCAAAGGCAACTGTTGCTCTGGGATGCTCTCTGCTCTCTGAGGCAGCGAGTCCCAGGGAAGGAGACACTGAGGCAGGGCCTGGTGTGTGGAGAAGCTCCTGGGGCTCCTGGGGGTCTGCAGCAGCACGGAGGAACCTCGTCCCATGGTGGCCACCAGGTGGCCCTAACTTAATGGCTGAACCGCACAGATGCCTACCTCTCTGCAACTGTCATTGCTGGGTACTGGAGGAACGGCACTTGGGGGGAGGGGGGGACCCTGCAGGGATGGCTCTGGGCTTGCTATGTGCCTTGCGGACCTGCTGCTGCTCCCCTGCAGGGGGAGTTGAGTCCTGGGGGGGGGTGCTGATTGGAGGGACAGCAGTACTGGCTCCTGATGCCTGAAGTTTCAAAGCAGCTGAAGGGAGGCAGGGGAGCTAAGGGGACTAATGGGGGCGTTCAGGAGACTGGGGTGCCCAGACTGTCACTGGGTGTGGCCACACATCTCCCACTGTCACTGTCCCAGGGAGGCCACTGTGCAGCTGTCCCTCTGCACATTGGAAAGCAGAAGAGGGGGCATCAGCTGGTTTCAGGGCTGCCTATGTGGGGAACCAAAGCAAGGTTAGGGAGTCATGTGACCCCCCCATGTTAACCCAATGCTCTGCACCTCTCAGGAGGTACCAGGCCTGCCACCTGCCTCCAGCAAACTTCTATTCATCCTCTGTGCCTGTGCCTTGGGTCCTGTGTCTCTGCTTCTAGTGCCCTAGGCTAGACTCTGTGCTCTGGGACTGTGAAGCATTCTGGGCAGACCCCACTCTACTGTCCCATTGGGCTGGGAGGATTTGCTGTAGGCTGGTGTCCCCTGCACTAGTACTGGAGGAACTGCATTTCAGGGAAGGAGGGGACCCTGCAGGGACAGCTCTGGGCCTGCTGAGTGCCTGTTGCTGTTGTCCCAGGATAGCTGACAGCTGACAGCTGCCCCACTGCTGCCTGGGGTCTCAGTACTCCACCTATGGGGAGGGGCAGGAGGGTCACAAGGGCCTCAGGGAATATGTCATATGGATAGGAAGGCTGGGAAAGGTGTCCTGGGCAGAGAGGACATCCCAGCAAAGGCATGGAGGTGGGAAGGTGAAAGATGTCCTGGACTCCAGACCCAGCCCACAGGATGGGGTGGGGGTGTGGCAGAGAGTGCAGGTCCCCACTACACACCTGACCACTAATGCGCACCAAGGAGGACCTTGTGCCACCAGGTGGCACAGTCCTACAGCTCATGCTGCCAGTCATGCAACTCTCCTGAGAGCCAGCCTGGTTCCTCCAGGGGCCAAGGCCAATGCCAAGACCCATTCTGGGACTGTGCACCACACATCACAGGTTGGCCCCTGGGGTACCCAGACCCCTGCCCCTCTGTGTGCCTTTTCTCCAGGCTGGAAGCTGGGCCCTCAGAGATGCTCTACCTGGACCCCGCTCACTGCCAGGGCTGGGATGACAGGCCTCAAGTTACTCCACCCCCCCCCCCCACCCCCCGGTGCCCACTTTGCAGCTGGGGAAACCGGCCAGTGAGGTCCAGGCCTTTGCAAGACTCTGGGTCTATGGGACTGCACACCTCACAATCTTCTGGTGGGAGACCATGCAGACTTCCCTTAAGCCTGCTGGGGTCCTGGTGCCTTAAATGCAGGACAGAAACTGGGCTGGACAGTCCTGTGGCAGCCAGGAAGGAAAAGCAGGGAGGCCCAGCTGGGAGCAGAAACTGGGTGCACAAGACCCTCTGCAAACCGGGGGGCCCTCTGAGTCCTGACTCCTGAAATCCCAACATGCCGCAACCATGCCCACTAGTCTGTCCTTCATCCAGGGAGCCTGTGCAGCTGCCCACTGCCACCTGTGTCCCTAAACACAGTGGGTCAGGTGTCTGTCCCCAGAGCCTGGCAAATGAGGTGGGCAGGAGGAGAGAGAAGGAGCGGGGGAGGGGAGGGGCGGAGGGACGACTCAGACGGGAGATTGCCTCAAGACCCCACTGAGGAGTGGCAAGCCCTACCTGCCTCAGCCCCCGCCCCAACCCCCACCCCAACCCCTAGGTCCGTGGGGCCCCAGGACCCCTCCTTAACCACCTGGACCTTGTATACCTCAGGGTGGGGCTGGCCAACTGCCACCAGGTTTGAGGTCTGAGATCCTAAGACTGATCCCTCCTCCCAGCCCAGAACATATTATTCCTGAGCCTTAGGACCTCGGGGTCAGGGGCGCCGGATATTACCAACGCGGGGCTCTGTGAAGGCCATCTGGGCATTTCCAAGTCACTCCCCCCGGGGCTCAGCCTGGGCTTCCAAGAGGCAAGGAACACCTGGCACCCACTGCCTCGCTATTCCGGCGTCGCGAGAGTGGGGAATCAGGACCCTAGGGTGGGACAGGTGGTGCTGAGACACAGCGGGCAGTTATCCCGCTGCCCAAAGACCCCTGAGCCGAGGCTCTGCAAAGAAAACGCCGAGGGCGCGCCAAAGAGAGGGGCTGGGGCCCGGGGGTGGGGGAAAGTCGCCCTAGAAGCCATGTATGATTCCCGACTTGATGTGGAGGGAGCCCAGCGGATCCACCGAGGCTGAAAGTTTAGCGCCTGCGGGAGGCTTCGGGGTGCGCACCCCAGGCGTGGCCGCGGGATTCCCCCAAAATGGCTCCAAAACGCCACTGCCTCGGCCGGCCGCGAGGGTGCCATCCCCGCCCCCACCAGGCGGAAACTTGAAAGCTCACAAGCAAAACTGTGCTCAGGGGGGTGGGGGACCGGTGCGCAGGGCGGCGGGGTCCCCGGGGACGCGCCAGCGGGAGTCCGGCGCTGGGCGCAGGGGACCAAAGAGAGGCGGGGGGCGGCCGCGCTCTGTGGCGCACTCCACCCCACCGCAGCGGCCGGCCCGGGCCAAGGGGCCCCGCGTGGGCCCCCATTGTCTCACAGCTCGCACGCACGCACCGGCCCAGGCACAGGGCGGAGGGCCCCGCCGAGGCGGCCCGGCCCCAGGCTGCGCTCTGGGGAGTCCCTGCGTCCTCCCCGGACCCCGGCCCGAGAGCCGCGGCGCGGCGGTCGCTCCACTCACCTGAGTTTCTCCATGTCTGCGGCAGAGGCCTGCGAGAAACCAAAGGAGAGGGTCAGAGCAGGAGGCGGCGCCGGACACCCCCGCGAGGCTCGGCCGGCGGACAAGCGGCCGAGAGCTACCCGTTCCCTCCCGCCCGCCCGGCCGCCGGCTCCCCCTCCTCAGTGGCTGCGCCGGGCCGCGGTCGAGTAACAGGTGAGCCCGCCGGGCCGCCGCGCTCCGGGGCACGTAGTTACGCCCCCCGGGGCGAGGAGGGGGCCGGCCCAGGGACTGTGGTTGAGCGCGGCCGGGGCTTCCCTGGGGGAGGGGACTGCCTGTCCCCGCGAACTCAGGGGGTCCGGGACCCCGCCGCCCCCAGCCACCTGGGCCGTTAACCCTCGCGGCCCAGAGCTCCCTCCGGGAGGAAGCCGAGCTGGGCATCGCAGGCTTTCCGAGTCGGAGAATGTTTGAGTCGGGGACCTGGGGCCGTGTGGAATTGTAGAAGCGGACGCTCGCAAAGCCAGAGGTGCTGCGACTGAAGCCCTCCACTCCGCAATCAGGACCCGCTGCCCTCGGATTGGGGGTTGCGGGCCTGCGCGCCCCTCCCGGGCCCGAGGGATTAACCCCTGCACGCCCTGCTCGCTGGCGGGGCGCCCTGCCGGGCTTGCGCAGACCCGCCCGCGTCCGGCTTGGAGACCCTCCCCGCCCAGCCCGCGCCGCCGAACCCCTCCAACGGGGCGGGGGACCCAACCGCACCGTTAACCCCGCGGGCGCTGGCGAGCACCGGGACGCGAGCGGCCCGCGCAGGATCGCACTTCCTGTGCGGAGCGGGGGGCGCGGGGCGGGCTCTCCAGCACCCAGGAGAGGCCGCTCGCGGGGACTTCCCCATCTCTTCGTGGCAGGGGTCAGGGTCTCAGCCCCCGAAAGTGGCGACAGACCTGGGAAGACTGATGACTGCCCATCCCGGCCCCTCACGCCGGGTTCCGCCGCCACGTCCGCCGGGAGCGCGCTGCACTCGGTCCGGGCCCCACGCAGCCTCCCCCACCACCCAGCCGGGCGAGGGCGCAGCCCGGCCTGGGGACTCGATCAGGCTCGGTCACCAACTTCCCAGCCACTCGAGCAGGCCTCCGGACCTCAGTTTCCTCACCTGAAACCTGGGGGGAGGGGAGGCGGGAGGACGCCGGACCCGCGCTCAGCCGCCCTGCAGCACCGCCGACTGCGGAGGGGCTAAGGTGGGGCAGCGATTTCGGGGGCAAGAACAGCTCCCGAGGCGCTTGGTGGCGGCTCTTGCTGCCGACGCTCTTAAAGTTGTGCAAGACCACGCGCCCGGACCCCTCCTATAAATCTTCCTTCTCTACGAATAAAGAGTTTGCCGGGTGGAGTTTGCATCCAGCCAGCGTAGTCTCCGTGCCCTTGTTCGCCAAGCCCACCTTTCCGGGTCCCCATCGTGGCGCGCATCACAAGTCCCAGCATACAACAGGCGCTCAATAAACAAGGGCAGTGCATGCCTGGATCCACGGCCCGCAAACGGGGTGCCTGCAGCTTTTGCCCCTGGCGGGCTCCAGCGCCTGGGGAGCAGCCCCGCGCTCTCAGCAGGAGACCCTAGCACCGGGTAGGGTTGGCCTCCACCAGCTGGCGCAGGGTGGGTGGCACCGGTCGCTGAAGGGTTGGACCCCGCCCGGGATCAAGCAAGCCCAAGTGCAAGCGCTCACGCGCATAGCGTGCCCCTCTCCCGCCCACGGCTCCTGGAGAAGGCTGGGCGAGGGATGCGGGAGCGCTTCTCTCCAGGGTCGCAGGGCCGAAAACCGTTCACCCCGCGAAAAGGCAAGGATCAGCGGCAGCCCCACCCCGATCAGCTCAGGACAGAGGGACCGGCAGCAGGCTGCGCAGCTGCAGAACCACCGGGCCTGGGCCCCATCCTGAGGCCTTTTCCGAGGGCGGGGGAGTGGGGTGGGGACACCCCTCTCAGGCTCGGGTGGCCTCAATCACTCACAGCCAATGACTTGCCTGGGAGTTTGTCTAAAATTAATAAGAATGTAATAAAATTTAATGTTTTAAAAATCTAGCATTAATTATTTACATGGAATGCTTCAGCTGTTCTGGAAGGCCTGTTTGGGATGTCCCCATCCTTCAAGAAGGGACTTGGGGGGAGGCATGGGTGGGGGTTGGGCAGGACCGAGGACAGACTAACTCTGCCACTGGCGTGCAGGCTCCCAATTTCTTCCTTACAGGCTGAACCGCTCCGCCCCACCCCCACCGCAGGCTCCGCAATCGCGGGCGCAGCCCCACTCCTGAGACAGGTCTAGAAATTTCCTAGCCTGGGGTCTGCAGACCCCAGTACCTGGTGGGGAGAAGGGGTGTGTGTGAGACCCTCCAGGTCCTGGGCAGCAGTGGGCTCCCAGCAACAGTCTTGGCATTGCTGCCAGGAACCTGGGTCAAGCCTTGGCTTGGCCCTCCCCTCCCACAGGACTTGGGTGATGTGGCTGCCTCTGGGGCGGGGATCCAGGCTTAGGGGAGGGGCCGTGGGGAGCTGGGTGAGGGGAGGGACCTCGATGATGGGCCAGGGTCTCCCCGGAGGCAGAGGATGAGGTGGGCAAACAGGTGGGCATGGGGGGGGGAGGCCAGTGCTCCCGGAGGCACCACCCAGCCCTGTACCTGACACCCTCCCTGCTGCCCACCCCATCCCACCACTGCCTCTTCGTGTAAGATCCTTCTGATGTCCTCACCACCCCACCCCCACTCTCCCTTGTCCCCTCCTCCAGGCAGCCTTTATCTCCTAGCAGCCTCACCAGAGCCGAGCCCTGCTTGTCAGTCACACTGGACCAGGCTGTTCGCCCCTCCTCAGGCCCTGCTAAGCTATCCACATCCTCCTGGGTGAGGTGGATCTTCTAATAACCCCCTTCCCAGGTATGAAGACATAGGCCCAAGGGCAAACCCTGGCAGCCCACTGGCAAGAGCAGGAGATTAGGGCCAGGGCTCTGGTCTGTATCCCACAGCCACCATCCTCCTGGAGCACTCAGACTAGCACAGCAGGTGCCCACTGGGCGATGGAGGAGGGACTCCGTGCCACTGTCCTTTGCTTAGTGACCAGACCCTACTCTGCTACACCCCTCAGCAATGCCAGCCACCCAGGCTGGTCCCACAGTCCCCCAGCTCCTTCCACCCCCAGGCCTCTGCACATCTTCCTTCCATCTGAACTGCTGTGCCTTAGAGCCTTGCAGAGCTGTCCTTTCCACCTCTGGATGCAGGGATGCCCTGACAGGCCGTGGGGCAGCTGTGCCTCCGTGCAGCTGGGGTGTACCAGGTGAATGAGTGCTCCCCTCCCAAGTGCACTGTACTGCCCTACCATTGGGGCCCTGCCTCAAGACCCCAGGGACCCAAGGCAGCCTCTGCACAGAGCTCTGCCCGGTCCCTGTGGCCCCTGCTGATGTGGGTCAGCTTTTATCTGGCTGCCACCTGCCCACCACCTGCACCTCTCGAGCCATGCCCTAACTAGGGCAAGGAAGCAAGCCCCAACCGAGAGGGTCTGCTTGGCTTGGTCCCCCTCTGCTGCCTGAGCCTGGGCCTGGGCCAGCTCTCGCCTCCAGAAGGGCCTAGGGATGGTCTCTCCCACACTTGGCTCCAGCCACAAACCCTGAGTGCAGGAGACAGCCTGAACACTTGAGGAGCAGCGATGAGATCTGAGGGTGGGAAGGCAGGCAAGCCCCACCTCTCACAGACTGCTGTTTGGGCCTCCTCAGCAGTTGTGCGACCTCAGTGGAGGCGCTCAACCTCTCTGAGCCTCAATCTGGCATCCAGGAAGGCAGGATGGAGAATCCTCAAGGGCTTTTGGGAGCAACAGGCGGTTGTGCAAGGGATTGGCCGGGGGACTGCTAGCAAAAGGCCGTGGCTGCTCTAGATAGCCAGCTTTGGCGCTGCCCACTCCAGGAGGACTTCTTTCTTAGATGTTTTGAATTGCTCCCTGCCTTCGTACATTCACTCAACAAGCATCTGCTGTGTGCTGAGCTCCACTATGGGGCAGTGGATTGTGAACAAACTCCATGGACCCTCCACTCTCACCAGGCTGAAGTCCAGGCTTTGGTGCTCTCATGCAGGGAAACGGCCCAACAGAGGAATCTGCAAACGGGCTCTCCCACCTGGTGGGTCCCCTGGGAAAGTCTCCTGGGTAGGCTGGGGGCTGGGGCTCTGGATGGAGTGAGGGCAGAGCGGGGATGTTGTTCAGCCCCAGAACTGCCTATGGGGTTCTTGATGGGATCTGGGCTTCTACCCTAGGGGCTGCGTGGAGGAGAACCCCTGCCGGCAGCGGGTAGCACCCTGAAGGCAGTGTGCAGCACAGCCAGTGGGCAGGGGGCCAGGAAGAAGCATGGTGGAAAGTGGGATCCTGGCCTGAAGGCCAGGAGGGAGGCCAGGGAGAGGATGGGGAGTTGGGGTGTGGGCCTGGGCCTGGAGATCAGAGCAGAATGGGGAGACGTGAATCTGGGAGGGGCTGGGTCCTAGGCAGCACTGTGACCACCCAGGGAGCTAGGGCTGGTGGGTGGTATGGGGGTGGAGGAGGGGCAGGTGTCCAGGGGTGGGGTATATTTGCAAAGGGCTTGCAGGGGGGCAGAAGGATCACCTGTGTCATGCCCAGGTGCCCACAGGCCCGAAGACTGGCTCTGCATCCTCCAGTTGTCCCGACTGGGCCCCCCCCTGTGGACTCCTACCACGCCCAAGAGTGGCATCCTGAAGGGATTCATGCAGAGAGGGCAGCATGTGCCATAGGTCACCCAGTAAGGTGGGAACCTGAGCGCAAGCCCTGGCTTAGGGCTGTCTCAGAAGAGGCCATGCAGTCCTCCATGGGGGAATGGAGGGGCAAGGCTGCAGAAGTGGCCTCAGCTCCCCGTCCAACCTGGCCAGGTCCTGAGGACTCTGCAGGGACCTCCCTCTGCCCAGCGAGCATGGTGCACAGGCCAGGCAGTGACTGCAAACTGGCCTCCCTGGGCTAAATCTGGCTGCCACTGTGTTGTATTTGGCCCGCTTGAGGTTTCTTTCTTTCTTTCTTTTTAAACATTTGAGCCAACATTTAAAAATTGGGAGAATTTACATTTTAAAATCCATATTTTTGGCTTCTACTGAAAATTGTGAAGGTATGGCAGCTCCATCCCACACTCTCCCATGGCAGTAGATGGGGGAGCTGGGAAGTGGTGGCAACTCCCTAGGGACCCTGGGGTCCCCACTTGGTGACTGAGCCCCGATGCCCAAGCTTGCCCTACTTACAAGGAGGCATGCCCAGGAGGGCAGCGATTTCTCAGGGCCCTCACCTGCACCAGACAATGAACGGGATCTACCCTCGACTGCTCAGCAACAGGCAGGACTAGAATGCAGGGTCTCCCCTGCGTGGTGGCCTCCCAGAAGTGGCCAGTGCTGGCTAGGATTCCACGCCTCAGCTCCTGGCAAGGGGTGTAGGTGGCTCCTGGAGCCAAGGTCTGCCCTTGGCCTGGGAGGCTCCTGCCCTTCCAGGGGACACATTTGCCCAGGTCCAGAGGCACCCAGGCAGTGTTCATATCAAAGTGCAAGCTGTCATCTTCACTGTCATCACCACTGTCACCTCCATTACTGCCACCGCCCCAGTAGCTGAGCCTCTACTTCATGTTCCTGCCTGCTCCATGAAGGCCCCAGCCAGGGCCCTGCACAGGTACCTCTCAGAACTTAGGTGGGGGACATTTTGGGGGCTCAGAGTGGGCACTCCTGGGGGTGAGGGTTGGGGCCTGGGTGCCCCAGGCCAGCCCTGCTGCCTAGGCCAATGCCACCCCCCACTTGCACTTATGCAGCCTGACAGGTAATCCCTGAGTACAGAAGCCTCCAGGGGCTTGAGTGTCCCATCTCCCTGCTGGTCCCTGGAGAGATCTGCGTGGTACCCAGAGCCCACCACTCATGCAGGTGGGGTCCCAGACCACCAGCACATTGTGGAGGGACCTGGGGACCCAACCCTGCATCATCACCACTGCCTGTCACCAGCTTGGGAAGCTGAGGCCCACAAGGAAGGAAGGGGGCCTCTGTGGTCACCTGGCAGGCAACTGGCCTAGAGTGCAGCAGCTCCCTGGAGCCACAGCCTACTCAGGGATAGGCTGTGGGGCTGCAAAGAACTGGCACTTGATGGAACTGGCTATACCCTGGGCGTGCAGGCCACAGGAGGAGGGGTGTGAGGTAGTTGGGAAGGGGTGAGGTCCAGGCTGGGCTCCTCTGTATCCTGGAGGTGCAGTGACAGTGCTGCCCTCATAGGGGTGCCACCTGGAGGTGCCACCCAGGATGGCGACAGACCCAGCCATTGCCTCCCAAGCTCCTTTCCCAGGAGAAGCAGAGCCTGACCATGGGGACAGGGCAATGACTGTGGATGTCCTCCCCACCCCAGGGGCCAAAGCATGGAGGGAAAGGGGTGCCACGGCATCTGGACAGCATCCTGCTCAACCACATCCTGCCTGAGGCAAGGGTACCCAACTTGACTCCCTGCCCGCCAGTCCGAGGCTGGGGGATTTCCAGGGGGGCTAAGGAGAGAGAACCACAGCCCATGCAGCCCCCTGCTCATCAGCCCCTGGTCCTGCCTTCCAGGACTATGTGACATCCTTCCCCTCTGGAGGTGTCTGAGGCACAGAAATGAAGGTGGACCCCATGGAAGTCCAAGGCAAACCCAAAGGCCTCCGCCAGAGGTCCACAGGCCAGGAGAGGTTTGGAATTGCTGCCCCCAAACCAGGAAGGTCCCCTCAGCTCCCTTTTCCTTGGCTGCTGAGGTTCCCACAGCACCTCTTCAGAGGAAGTGGGGGAGGTGGGTAGGAGCGGGGTGGGTGGGGAACAGGCTGAGGCAGGGACTCACCTGGCCCAGAAGCCTCCAGGGGGAGGCGGCTTGGCTTCCATGTTGCCTGTTGCCCATGCAAAGGCCATCACCGCTCACCTGGCCCAGACCCTTGGGGTCTGCGGTCCCTGCTACCATCTCTCGGGAGAGCTGGGGGCTCCGGGCTGGGTCCTTGTGTCCTGGGGATGCAGTGGCTGCCAGGGGCTGTGCAGCCTGGGCTGGGCCCTGTTCCTCAGAGGACAGATCCAGGCCATGGGCTCTGGGCCCCCTGAAGGCCTCCAGGGTCCCGGGGTCCAGCACACGCACAGTGACCTCATCTAAGAACCTGGAGAAGGGCAGCCTGGCCTCCCGCCGGCGGCCCAGGCATGCGAGGGGGCCCCGGCCAGCTGCACTGCCTGTGTGCAGGGGCTCCAGGGGGGTCAGTGGTGACAGCCGTGCTGCCCCCAGGCTGGGGCTGTGCAGGTCCTTGTGAGGCACTTCCCCGATGGGGGCTGCAGGCCTGGGCTCCTGTGGGAGACTTGAGGTGTCAGGGCCCTGTGCCCGGGAGCCGGCCCCTGTCAGCATCCCGCTCAACTGTCCAAAATTCCGCTGGCGCCCACGCCTCACCTGGCATGGGGCTGAGACCCACGCCTGCGCAGTACCAGGCTGCCTGTTCCTCCCTGGCCAGGCCAGCTGGCCAAATGGCTGCCAATCAGCATCGTTGGGGGGTGGGGGGGTCCCAGTGCCTCCTGCCCCAAATCAATTCTCACTAAATGGGAGTTGCGCTTCAGGGCTCAGAAAGGGCCAGGGCAGGGAAGGTCATGTCCTGAGCGCTGCCTGAGGCTGGGCTCCATGCTCACAAGCTGTCTCCTTGGCCAGGGACAGGGCTGGGCACAGGGGAACAGATAGGCAGGGGTGGACAGATAGCTTGACGAACACCAGCGCTGCGGGGGCACAGGGCCTGCTGGAGGGGAAGCTGCAATCAGGAGGCTGCCCTGTGCTCCTTCCTCAAGAGCTCTCCTTTGATCCGGGGTGCTGGACACCAACGACGAGACTGGATTTCCCAGATACCTTTGCTTACAGGGGATGGTCAAGGAGCCAGAAGTTGCTACTGCTCCTGCTGCAGAGCTGAGATGTGTCGTGCTCCCGTACCACTCCCCACAGGGAACATAAGCCTTGGCATCAAAGCAAGCACCAATAAGAAAGGGATCTGACCATTTCCTGTGTTTTCTAGCCCGTTCCCCATCTTGCTTCCCTCTGGAACATGAACCTGTGTTTGGAGCTGTGGCAGCCATATTGTGTCCGTAGCACATGCATATGATGGCAGAGGAGCCGGGGGACGAGGGGGAAACTGGGCCCTCAGTGATCGTTCGGTCGCCTTACAAGCCCAGCACTGCCTGCCTGCACTACTCTAGCTGAGCTAGAAATGGTCCATCTTGTTTAAGCTGCCGTTACTTCCAGCCTCTGCCGTTCGCAGCTACGAGTTCAATGACACACAGGGGAAATGGGGAGGAACAGCAGCTGCTCACGCTGTGAAGCCTCAGGCACACGGGGGCCCAGGCCACAGCCAGGTGGGGAGAGACAGGGCGGGGCGACAGGGGATGTGCCCACCCCAGAGAGCCACAGAATGTGGGAGCTGCAAGCAAAGGGTGCCCACTGGGGACTGGGGTGGCAGCGCCAGGCCCTTGGCCAGCTGATGGTCACCAGCCGGTATCTGACACTGGCCTCTGGTGTGGCTTAGGGTGAAGCCTGGGCCTCCTCCGCACTGCCTGTGCTCACAGCCTTGCCCACCCACCTCCTGCCATGTGCTTGGGTGCAGGCGGCACCCTGACCCAAGATGCAGAACCTTGTGGGCCCCAGATCCAGAGCCTGCTCCTTCTTCCTCCCTGGCCCACTACTGGCCACCGGGCCCTGGCGATGGAGCCTCTTGAGACCAGACCACTTCCCTCCATCCTCAGCGCCTCCTTGCTTGACTCCATGCCACCATGCCACTTGGACTGCCATGGCCACCCACACAAAGGGGTCCCTACCCCAAGCACAGCCAGTACCATCTTTGAAAATCACAGACAGAAGCCTGGGTAACAGCCCACTGTCACACAGCCTGTGGGGCCTGTTGAGGGCCAGTGTTTGCCACTGCCACCTGCCTTTCCCTGCTTCTTTTACCGCATAGGGACTGCCACTCACTTCCTTTGTGGCCTCAGGGCCTCTGCACCTGTTGTTCTCATCCTTCCCCTCATCACCTAACTCCCACCCAGCCCTCAGGGCCAGGGTGACAGCCTCTTGTTCTCTGCCCCTAAGATTAGATCAGGTGCTCCTGAGAGAGCCTCTTAGGAGCCTGCTTGTCTCATAGCTTGGCCCCTGGCAGCTGTGCACTGTATCCCACCTTGCCAGAGAGCCGGCATATGAGGTGCCCAAGGGGCAGCAGCTGAATAAATAGGTGGATGGATGAAGCAGGGGACACATGGGCTGGGCTGTCAGTTCCTGAACATCCCCAGCTCCGTGGGGGCTACTCTGAGTCAGACCCGGCATGAGGACACTGGGATGCAGGCCGTGCCCTGACAGCCAACCTGTGCGCTGGACAATTCCCTGCCAGCAGCCCCATCCACCTCCTGGACTAGAAGGCAGGCAGATCCAAGTTCAAGTCCCCTCCTCAACTCTCCAATGGGACAAAGCAAACACATGGGGCATCCTCATGTGCTGAGTGGGGTCAGGCACTGAGCCTCAGACCTACTGGGATGTTAGGGCCCCATGCCACAGGGCTCTAACATGTTGGCTGCTTGAGGAGTCTGTGGTTGCAGGAGTATTTGGGCGTGCTGGCTAGCTAGTCCTCGGAGCCTCCCCCAGAGTTTTGGACAGCATCTGACAAATGTGCATTGTCATGGCAACTCCTTTGCTGGCCACCACCTGGGCGAAGGCCCCAGAGGATGCTGCAGCTATCTTGGGCTGGCAGCCTGGGTTTCCTCTTCCTAAAGGGCTTCTAGCCCTGCACACAGTAGCTCTGGGCCTTGTGCATCTGCTCAGCCCACTTCCGGAGCCCTTCTGGCAGCCACCTGGTAGCACTCAGGTTAAGGCTACAAAGAACAGAGTCCCAAGAGATGAAGTGACTTGTCGGTGAGCTGAGGAAGGGCACACAAAAGTCACACTCTCCAGGACCAGGAGAGGGAGGCAAGGGCAAGGGTTGGGCAGGGACCGGAGGCTGTGGGCTCCTAGAGGGAGGACACACCAGGCCCTGAGTGGCAGCGCTCCTGGTATCCCATGAGGGCCCTACCCAGAAGAGCGTGGGCTTGGAGGGTTACTGTAAGTACCCCAGGCCCACACGGCAGGCCACATGCAGAGGCCTCCACCCTCTGCACGGAAGTTTCTGCCATGCCCCCCTTCATAGGCAAGACCCTCAGTCTTACATCACCACCTGCTGCTGCCTCTGGCTATGCCCTGCTGGCCTGAGGGCCCTGATGGTGCCAGTGGTATGCATTTGGTGCCATCTACATGAGAACCCCAAATTCTTTTTTATTTTTGGTTCCCAGGATTGAACTTGTGCTGGCCAGGCAGGTGCTTATGCTGCTGAGCCATCTCCCAGGTCCTGGAACCCCAAATTCTGCCCCAGTGCTCCTTATTCTGAAAGGATGGCTGCTCCTGCTACCAGATGCCTGGAAGGAGGGCCCTGAGATTCCCCGGCTGGCTGGGGCTCTGCAGAAAGCCCTGTCACTGCCTCATGGTCCCTAGGCACAGCTCACCAAGCACAACAGGGCCAGAGAGGCCTACTGACCACTGGATTTGGCTGGTTCTCCTCTTCCACACCCTCCAGGTAGGATTAGGTGTCTCAGTCTGAGTCAAAAAGGCTGTTGCCCTTCCCAGTCCTGCAACCTCTCCAGGAACCTTGGGACCTGTGAGCAAGATGGTGGCGCACCTGAGTGATCCAGGGATGGGGGTCCTGGAGCTCCACTCACCATTCCACCAACCCTCCGGCCAGCCGTGGTCCCAGAACCACCATCCATTGGCACAGGCATGCGCAGGGCACTCTCCCCTGGCAGCACCTGCCATCTGCCAGCCTGCACTCATTCACCAATCCAGCTTCTGGTCCTTACATCCGCCCAGATGCCCTTCAGCCACTCGCCCCTTCCTGCCACTCATGTCATGTGTCCAGGCACACATCCAGGTGCCTTTTCCCCCTCCCCCGTGGCTGTGTCTATGCCTGTATCAGGACACACTCTGCCTATGCACCCCTTCTTCCTGTAATCAACCTGCTCCACCTGGCCCCACAGCCTGTCTCATTGACACACTCAAGCACCCACCCCCCACTCCACCACCTGCTCCTTCATGGCATCCCTGTATGCATCTGTTGGCTTTCCCACCCTGTACTTGCTGATCTCTTCCTCCACCTGTCCATTCTCAGATTCTCCACCCATTCATCTTCCCATCTTGCCACATGCATCAGAAATACACCCTCCCCCCCATGTGCCCACCACAGGTTTCCTTCTATCCACCCAGTCCTGCATCTACACCAACTCTTTTGTCCATCCAACCATTTACCTTTATTTTGCCACTTAGATACATCACACTCCTCCCATCTGTCCAAGTCTCTATGTGTCCATCCACTGACCTGTCACCCACTACCCATCACCCATTGTCCCATGCACCCCACATTGCTTTACCACTGTGTTCCTCCCAGCCCTGGCAGGTACCACCAGTGGCACAACTGGAGGTTGCCATCTGTCCTTCCCAGGTAGAGCTGGGTCTGACGTGTCTATCCCCACATGGGTCCAGGGCCCACTGAATGAACAAACAACTGCAGAGCCCTGGCCTAGGTCAGCACTGGGCACTGGCTACCCCAAGCACCTGTGGTGCTGTCCTCCAGCTCACGGCCATCGGAGCTGGACTGCTTCTGCACCTCTCAGCTACCACCCTGGCCAGGGTCCACATTTCTCATCAGATTGTGATCTCTGTATTCGATTTCCCTAAGTAACCCCAGTGGGTAGCACAGAGTGCTGGGAGAACCTGCTAGGCGAGTGCACATTACATCCACATTTCATACACCCATTCATTCATTCCTTTATTCCTATAATGAGGGCATCAACAGAGACACTTCTGGCCAGATCTCCAAACAAAGCCACACCCTGGGGCCTTTCAGTCACTCCCTTGACTGTAACAAGCCCAGGAGAGCTCAGGGCCTTGTAAACTGGTGCCCTATAGCCACGCCCTGATCCTCATATGCCAGCAAGGAGTGTCTTCCAGTCACAGAACCCACACCAGCCTCAGCCTCGATCCACCTCACCTTGACCTGCTTGACTCCTCCACGCCACTGGCCTCACCTGTGGCCCATCTCCAACAAACCATGGATTTATAGCTGCTGTCGCTCTCACTTCCTCACTCATTCATTTTCCCATTCACCCTTCAACATGCCTAAGTGCTTGAACGAATAGGGGTGCTGCCTCAAAGCGCTGCCACGGAGATGGCGCATGAAGATGTTGTTCAGCACACAGTAGGTGTTTGGTAAAGCCACCTACTGTGGGCCAGACCCTATGAGTAAATGTCTCTGAGAGTAGGGCTGCTTGGGACTCATTTCTGCTCTAGGGCCAGGATAGTGTCCCCATTCTGTTCTTTGGCCCATAGAAAGAACTTTCCAGGCCGGGACTTGAGCCACCCAGCCTCCCCATGCAGTGTCCCAGCAGTCTACAAACACGAGACACTAACTTAGGAAGGTCCTCTGAGACAGTGCTGCTTCCCCTTGCCCATCCTGTGCCTGGCGCTGGCCGCTGCATCTGCCACTGTGCTTGCTTTTCTGCGCCTCCCTGATTATAGTGAGGGCTGGGAAAATGAAGGGTTTGCAGGAGACTGTCAGGGCCTTTGCTGTCACCTTCCTGCCCTGTGTGTCACAGATGCCAGACACAGCCGCCCTCAGCAGCCACTTGCCGCAGCCAGAGGTACCACACCTGGCTGGGTGACCAGCACTGTGCGGGGAAGAGGGGCTCTCTCACAGGTCTTCTTTGGAGTCCAGCCTTGGGGTGCCAAAGGCTTCTGGGAAACTGAGGCCCAAAGAGGGAAAGGGGTTCCCCCCCCCCCAGCCCTCAGAGGCCCAGGGGTTGAGGCCCAGGAACAGCCAGCATGGAGACCTGCCTGCTCTGTGCACCCCTGGCCTGATCTTCAGGCAGCAGGGGTGGGCACCCACCTGGCTTGGGCTCCCCTCCTGAGGACTCCCTAGCCAGTGTCCTTCTTTATTGTTACCCTGATCTCAGGGGACTGCAGAATGTTGCCCATGTGACTGTGGTCCCAAGGAATCTCCCTGGGAATGGGATGGGTCTGGCTCCAGCAAGGAAACACCTTTAAACCAGGAAGGAAGCGGAAATGCTGGGGCAGAAATTCACAGCCTGCGAGCTAGGGGGCCCTGGGTGAGCCCCTCGCCTCCCAGGCCTCAGTTTCCTCGCTTGCAAGGGGCGAGAACCAGTTTCGGCCTTGCAGGCGCTGTTAGAGACGCAGGGAGCTCGGGCTGTGCGCGCCCACGCGCCGCGAACGCTCGCAGAACCCGCCCCGGCCAGCCTCCTTCCGGCTCTCAGGCCTGGCCACTGCGCCTCCCGCCTGCCCCGTCCGGCCCCCTGACGCAGGGCGGGGAGGGGGGACACCCAACACCTGCCCCTGACAGCGCACCGCGGCTCGCGGGCCCAGGCCTTGCTGCGGCCGCACCACCCCTCCTCCCGCCGCAGGCGCGCGCGCGCGCCATGGGAACGGGGACCCCGCGGGGGATCCGGGCGCCCCGGCCGTCGCGCGGGTGGCGGGGAGCGGAGGAGGTTGAGCGCCCCCATCCCTTCTGGAGTGCCAGGTCCCCGGGCGCCCGGCCCGGCCCGCGGGCGCTAGGAGGGGGAAGGGACGGGGGCGCGCGCGGGGACACCCGGCGTGGAGCGCCCGCCCCGCCCCGCCCTCCCGGCCCCCGCTCGGCTCTGCTTGGCTCGGCGCGCAGTACTCACCGCCCGGCGGAGCCGGCCCGGCCGGCGGCCTCCCGTCCACATGGCCCCGGGGCAGCCGCGCTGCTCGCCGCCGCCGCAGCGCCCGGGCC
>NDGM010957025.1:0-14776 GCA_002564305.1 Octomys mimax | reverse complement strand
CTCTCTCTCTCTCTCTCTCTGTCTCTCTAAATAAATAAATAAATGTTTAAAAAAAAAATTAATGGAGTCTGAAACCAAAAGCTTCTTTCCCATACTAGTAAATTTAATGTGTGTTGGAATGCTCAATCACTTTTAAAGAAATCTCTAATTTTGAAACAAGGTAGGCTTTTAGTAATAACTAAAATGGAATCTACAAAAGTCCAAGAAAGCCCATTGTTCTTGGCACTTACCCTGAGAAATTTGTTCTTGTACCTCAGTGCCTTCTAAGCAGCCTAATGTGTTGCAGTTACAACGGAATCACCTTTGGGGACGCACTGTCCACGTGTGAGGGACGCGATGGCTGTGCACTCAGCTTCCTGTGCAGCCTCTGGCAGGCACACCGCGAGGCCTCCTCCTGGGTCCTATTTCTATGGCTTCCTTACATTGCTCACCAAGCCCCAGCCACTCTAGTCTCCTTTGTAGTTTTGTGCACACCAACCTGAACTCTGCTTTAAGTTCTAGAACATTGTTCTCCACCTTTCTCCTCGTTGTGTCCCTTGTGTCTAGGTCCCTGCTTGGGTTTCTCTCCTTAAGATGAAATTCTCTAGTCACTGGATTGTTCAGTCTTTAAGCACAGACTTCCCACCACAGTATCTAATTTTGTTTGCTTAAAAACCTTGGAAGCATCAGAATTTATTTTGTTTATGCATGTACTTATGTATTCTGTGTTTCTCCCAATCTAACACCAGCTCTTAGTGTTAAAGCCCTCAACTGTCATTTCAACTCTGCATTCAGGACCTATACAGAACCTGCAATTTAGTAGGGGAAGTTCAACAAATACATGTTGAATGTATCTCCACATTCCATGGATAGGACAGCCCATAAAAATTTATTTGCCATGTCAGTCTCCCAGTAGGAGCATGTCTTACCCTTCTGGAAATGTAGCAGGAACTTGCCACTGTCCTGTGGAACAGAAGAGAAAGAAAAATATCCCCAAGAAGCAAGTGACCCAATCATCAGAATAGGGTGAAGGAGGATAGGAGTCATTTCTAGAGATGTGAAGAGGTTGGCCTTTGAAACAGAAATGATATGGATTAGAAAATGGAAACATCATCTTCTGTGTCATCCTAACTTGGAAACTTGCTGCCTCTAGATGAACCACCCAAAAGACACTGCAGTCTGAGAAGTTTGGCACGAAATGTTCAGGCTGGAAGAAGCCATATAAATATTTGAAATGCTGTTGTTGAGTACTCCAACAGGTTTAATTTTTTTAAATACTTTATTCTGGTTTCTCTTCACATCAAGTAAATATTTTAGCTGTTTTTAAAAATGATGTACCATATTGTATATTTTACTTAATAAATACATTCTAATGTTAAAGGTTTATTTTACATTCTTAAAAGAGACCCATTCCTAATACAGTCTCTACCCATGTATTAAACCTTAAATTCAGATCCTGAAAATTTGATTGGTTTATTCATTTTAAGCAAGATTATAAACATGGACTCATGGAAAGTAAGTCTGTAAAATATACTTTTCAAAAGTTGTACAGTTTGAATCATAGTTCTGTAGCTGAAAATTTACACAAATGAATTCAACTTTCTAGGATCCCACCAACACAGTTGAGTATAGTTTTGTGTGCCTGCAAAAATCAAGGGAACTGAGTTCTAATTCTAGTACAGTTGGACAAATTCTTTCTCTGACAGAAATTCACTTATTCCCTTTGTGTCCTGAGGGACTAGGCTAGATCCATAGCTTTCAAACCATACTTTTCAGCACTGAGAATTCTTCCATGACTGGTTAGAAGGCCATCAAAGGCAATTTCAAAACCTTAAGTCATCTTTCAAAATCTGAGGCTTATGGTTGGGGACTAGATGTCAAGTGCATGTTCAAATCTACTCTTCTTTCTGCTGCATCTAATCATCTTGTGAATTATAGTGGTTAGTTACACGATTCCCTCTAGTGTGGAACTCTGCTGAGTCTTTGTGAGGTTCTTTTTATGGGATAACAGACAAAATGGGCAGCAGTAATAAAGCCCCTGGAAACTGTGGTTGAAGTGTTTCCTGCCTCACTCAGTCAAAGCCTCCATTAAGGGACTGGTAAGTAAACACTTACAGGTTGGTTTTGAAAATGGAGTTTCGTGCCTCTTTATAATTTAAGTGACTTCTGCAGGGTCTATGATCTGCTTCTGGCCTCAGCAAAATTGCATCTATGCTGAGGCAAGCCATCCAATATGTAAATCTAATTCGTGACTGGACTCAAAATGCTGCTAGCTTTCCAATCTTCCCATCGCCTCTCCTCCACTCGCCAGCGTCCCTTCCTAATGTCTCCTCTCTGGCGCTGCCCATGCACCGTGTCTGCCCACACTTGCTCTCTTGCCAGCTCCCACACCACGGCCATGGAGCTACGGATGGGGGCAGGGTGGGGAAAAGCTTTCAAGATATCACACAAGCACGGTCTCCAAATTGGCACCCGCGCATCATGCCAACAACACGCACACTGCCAAAGCAAAGGCTCCAGAAATAAAGAACAATGAATGTGTAAACCTGAAGTGTAATTCCTCCAGATTAAGTTTTTAGAAAGACAAAAAGTAAAATTTAGAAGATTTTGTATAAAATGAGTTTTTCGTGTCTCTCCCCCATTTATAGTTAGTGGTTATAAATTTATCTTTTACAAAATCACATGTACATCTCCACATTGACAAAGCACCTTCAAGATATCTGGAGTACATTTATTATTCTGAACTAACAGGAGCAGAAGCTACACTATATTGTTTACATAATTTTGAGTGCAAAAGCCATGTCCCTTAAAACCTGCTATAGGAAATCATACTATTAGTTTTGAGGTATTTAGAGTTAATTGTGTGGTATTCCTTCTTAGTACAAATTAGGAATTTATTAAACTGTTAAAATTTATAATGAACACTATAACCAGAACTCAATATTCTCATAACCTTGCATCAGATGTGTTAGATCCTAAATATAAAGTTATGCAGTTAAGATTGTAACTGTTAATATACATGATCTATCAAAATTGGTAATTTTATCATAAAATGTACCCAGCTTTTAAAAAGATTTAATGTGTATTATAAACATATAATATATATTTTATAGATATGTCTACATGAATAATTACATATATGTATATGTGCACAGCATTATTTATGGGGTCTAACATCCAAAATACATAAAGGACTTTTATCATTCAACAACAAAAAGTTAAAAAAATTAAAACAGCATCAAAGATTACAAATGGACACTCTCCAAAGAAGATTTGCAAATACTCAACAAGTACATGAAAAAACATTCAACACATCACCAGGAAAGCACTAATCAAAACCAGAATGAGATCCCATTCATGCGTACACCAGCATAGTAGTTAAAAGATGCAAAAGCCCAAGTATTCATCAAAGGGTGAAAGGATGAATCAAGTGAGAGACACACACACAGAAGAATATTATCCAACTGTAGAAAGGAATGAAATATCGCCACACACTGCAAGAAGAGTGAGCCCTGACTATGTGCCAAGCCAAAACCAATCACCATTTTATATTTCACTTAATCTGAAAGGTCCAAAATAGATAAATCAATAAAGATATAATGCAAATTGGACATGGCCAAAAGATGGGGAACAGGATCAGTCCCCAGCACCATATGCCATTCTGGCCTCACGCCCCAGCGCACTGAGCTGGCCACCAAGTCTGAGTGTGGTGGCGCATGCCTATAAACCCAAAGCTGGGGAGGCTGAAAGTAGGAGGATCACTGTGAGTCCAAGCTGCATAGTGAGACCCTGTACCAGATACATGCATACATACATATATACATACACACATACATACATGCATAAGAAGGGGCAGGGAAGTGAGAAGCTGCTTAATGGACATAGACCTTCATTCCACAGCAAAGTGTACAGACTTGGTACTAGCAGAGGTGTCTGTTGCACAGCACTATAAATGAAATAAATGTCGTTGAACTGTTCACTTTAAGAGGGTAGACTTTGTGATAGAAATAATTCTTTTGGAAACTTTTTTAATTTTTTTACATTAGTATTCAGTGTAATCAGTTCATGACCATGATTGTGTCATTTCTGGAATCTGTACACCCAAGCCTCTGATGTAAGAGAATAAATAATACATTCCAGGAAATCGAGCTTTTAGGGAATTAGAAATATCTATTTTGATCCATTCCTACTGCCAATAAAGGGAGTATTTTTATTCACAATGAAAGCCAAAATTAAATTTTAAATTCTCTTATTTTACCAGTTGCCACTCACACCACCATGCCTATCTCTACAAAACAGAGAGAGACCTACAGAATTCAACTTCAGGGTTCTTAACTTACATCCTGTGAGCACTCAAAACACTGAAGTCTCACGGATGATCCCCTCCCTTCCTGGCCTCTGCCTTCAGGCTTCTCACCCTGCTGCACTGGGCAGAGCAGTCCCTCCAAAGCCACTTTCTCCATCACCCAGCCTCATGCTGCTCCCGACTGTCTCTCCAAGTCTGTCTTCACATCAGCCTGGAGAAAATAATAAGACCTCCTCTGTGCCAAGAACTTCCTTGTCTGCCCCTGGGCTCTCACTCCTATTTCCATTTAATGATCTCTGTGGAAACTGCTGCTGTTGAAAAGAGGAAAAGTCAATCGTGCAGCATATCCAGTACCCATGCATGGCTCTGCTTCTCAAAAAGCTGAAATCTTCATTATCACTTTAGAAAGGAGCTGGCAGTTTCTCTGAAAGTCAAACACAGTGTTAGCATATAATCCAGGAATTCTGTTTCAAGGTATTTACCTAGGTCATTAAATATATAGACCAGACAAAATTCATACATAGATGTGCACAGTAGCATTACTCACAACGGCTGAAAAGTGGAAACAGCCCACGTGTCTACCATCTGATTAATGAGAAAATGCAGTATCATACACGCACATAATGGAAAAATGTTCATTCATAAAAAGCCGACTACTGGCTCCAGTTGCAGCATGGATGAACCTTGAAAATACAATGCCAAGTAAAGGACATCATCACAAATGGATACTGCTTGCATTTACTAGAAATCACAAAATCATACACTTAAAAAACTAATCTAAAAACACACCATTTGCCAATTGTTTGCTATCTAACTATCTGACAGATTTAGATAGCTGTCAGAGCAAATCCTGAGATGCTTAGAAAATTTTGCCTGGAATAAATGCTAGCTACTTCTAGTTTCAGAGGGCTTACTCTTTGTCCTTGGATTGAACAAAAATATCTGACCTTAAATAATAGAAATATTTCCTATTTCATTCACTGTTGTATGTAAAATCTGTGGCCTACAATCAAACCTCTACATGAATTCAGGTGAAAATGAAAACAATAATCAAATAATCTGCTGGTTGATGTTAACGACCAACCAGTGGAATGAATGATTATTGTACTTTTACATAGGGGTTTAGCCAAATACAGCTCTAACTTACATTTTGTATTTAATTCTTTACATCACTGTCATGTTTCTAAGTGATGCATTCATTTAAAACAAACTGCCCATAAAACATATTAGATGCAAGTGGATGCTTAATAAACCATGGCAAATTTTACAATACTTAAGGCAAAGAGTTATTTTTTCTGCTGTGTATTTTGCTTAGTAGTTTTGGAGAAGGAAGTGTAAAAAACAAAACAACAACAGCAAAAGTTCATGATAGTCATGGCCTTTGACTTCTAGAATTTTAGTCATCTAATTTACAGAACTGATGTTCATGTTCATGGAGTGGAAATCTAAGCTGGGAAAGCCTACAAAAGAGTTTCCTAAAGTGCAATATTCTATTGTATTTTAGAAGAGGAGAGGATTTTTTTTAACATATTTGATATAGGGTCTCACTATGTAGCTCAGACTCATAGTGATCCTCCTGTTTTCAACCTCCCCAGCGCCGGGATTACAGGTGTGTGCCACCACACCCGGACTAGGTAGCTGACTCAGCGCACCCTGGGGTGGGGCCGGCACAGAGGAAAGGACTTTTAAAAACGGACATGAACAGTCCATCTTTTTGCCTTCCACAACATAGCAACAAAGAAATGATTTACATTTCAGCAAGAAAAAGTCAGAATTAGAACACAACATGGAGAATGTCTAGCCATTGGCATGATCCCAACCACAGATGTAAATTATTTGGGAGATTTATTACAAAATGAAAGAGTAGAAGAAATAATAAAGAACAAAATTTAAAACCATAAATTATAACAAATCAAAGTTCAGCTTAAAAGTAGGTGGTAGCCAAGAAGTCTTTATAAATCACACTATAGAGTTATATCATTACAGTATCACCAAAAACTGGGTATATTTCAACCATCATCTGATTGAGTATGAATTGGGAACACTGAACAAGTTTCAGGCAGGGGGCAAGTCGGATTACAAGGCATAATGAATAGAGAAAGCATGTTCATAACTCCATTTTGCATTTTCTGCATTTCTTTTAGTATTCAGATTTCAAATTTTGAATTTTCTAATGGCTGAAGTAACTTCCTTTAGCAGAAGACTTTGACAATTGCGATGATTTAATTGGTTCACATTAAAGACTCTTCAAAGCCTAAAGAAAACGTCTTTCCAGATGAGCAAGAGGTTGGATAAATGTAATGACATATGGTTTGTTTTTTATAGCTACAATATGCAAAAAATAGTAGCATAACACATGTATTCAATGATATATATGTATTTATACATATAAATATATATCCTGCTTATAAATTATGAGATAAGATTCTTTTGTACAAATATAATTTTGTTTTCTTTCTCTTTCTTGTTCCCTTTAGGAATAAAAATAACAACTGAAACTTAGAACAATTTTAAACATCTCATTATACCAAGGATCTTGCAGAAGATAAAATCACCGAATGCAAAGCCATGTTGCCACACGGTCCCCTGCACAGACTTGTAAGCGAGCTGTCTGCAGGGTCTCAGAGCCTCAGGGCAGGAAGACTGTCCACTGATCTTATTATGAAGTCTCCCCTCCCCCTGCAGGCTCCCTCAGAACATTCCAGATGGATGGGGCATGAACTGCTCCTGAGTGTCTCTCAGGAAGGGTGTTTCTCACATCCTCTGGCAAACTCAGAACTTCCCCTGGAAGTCTTTCTTTTAATGCCCCTGCATCCCTGAGCTCATCGATTCACTCACAGAGATGTGAAGGGCAAAAAGTGATCGTTTTCTATGTACTCCACTTTTTGAATTTTCAGTTTGCTGTTTAAGTGATGACCTCTTTATCTTTAAAGCTAAATAAAATTTTCAATTGATGTAAACATTTCTCTCAAACACTGTTCTTACTTTTTCATATTTTTTTAATCTTTTGAATATTTACAACTCTTTTCAGAAAGCTCCTATTTTGGAGAGAGCGTCTTAACCTAAAAAGACCACAGCACATTGAGATTACCCCCAAGAATTTAGAAATGAACCATAAATTCATCTCAAAAGCTTGACTGGTCTCCACAGTGGTTTCCCTAACAGACCTGAGGTATATCTAGGGATGGGCCAAGAACTGAATCTGTAAAAACAATTTAATAAAATATATTTACTATGATTATGAAAAACACAATTGTATTAAACCAATCCGCACCTTCAAGCCTGTATTACTGCCTTGGGGTTACTCCAGAGGGACCTCAGGCTTCACACCTTTCTTTGCTCTCTCACCCCCTCTGCTGGTGATGCCAAGAAACATCCTTCAGATCAAGACACCAGTAGCACTGGAGAGAAGAAGCCGAAGCTTCAAGAAGCTATGATTCTCCAACTTTACTACGAAAATGCATTTTCGGAGATCTTGATAATATCCAGGTTCTATTTCAGTAACTTTTGGCTGTGACATGAGATTCTGAAAATTTAGCAAGCTCCCAGGTCATGCTGGGCCTTCAACCACACTTTGAATATTTTTCTACCATCAACAATGACTAGAACAAAAATCCCCGCGAGACCTTCTGGCCTGACAGCAATCAGATGTCAAGAGCCATTATGAAACTACATCTAGTATTTGCTGTAGCTCACAAATTAAAGAGTTTGACTTCATTTGGAATATTTCTGTAGTTATCTCAACAATCTACTTCCACATATGTCCTAACCATGCAGTGACTATGTTAGAATGCTGGAATCTCGATAGGAAATGTATGGTTTTGTGATAGGGAATGAAATTGTATTTTAAATGGAACATTGAACCAGGCCTTGAGTCTTATAATTAGTAGCACAGGCCCAAAGAGAACATGTGACGTGACCAAGGTCATGCAGCTTGGACACGGAGGCAGAAGTAAATCAAATTTGGCTGACAAGAGCTCTCATACAATAAGTCCAAATTATTTCTCAATTTTTATCTTTTTTTAAATCCTATCTGAACAGAATCATATCTGCTGAGTTATATAGATCATTAAGGATCTGTACACACAACAAACCACAAACAGTAAGAAGCATGACTGTTTATCTTACTTGGACAGTTCCTCACATCTTCTCCTTTGTAATCACGTACTCTACCCTCTTACCAGGTAAATTGAATTTTTCATGTATAGTAGAAATAAAAGGAATAACCAGACCTTGTCTTATTGGAGTCGTCTATCTATCTTGGATGTTTAGTACTCATTTATCCATCCTACCTTCAATTAATTAAAACAAGATACATTAGGTCTTAATTGTTCTTTAAAATTCCTTGAAAAAATAACAAGCTAATTCCAAATACGAGTGGCGAGAGGAGTCCTAATAAAAATGCATTTAATAAATGATTTGTCATTTGGATAGAAGAATGGATTCAGGTGATCGCATGGCGGATAACTAGCAAAGCAAGGGACATCTAAGCCCTTCAAATGATGCCGTGCTCCTCAAAGTCAAACTTTGCTTTAGAGAACATACGTTATTTTCATGCCTGACAGAGGTTAGATGGCGAATTTTCAAACTGCTGTTTCAAGTCTTAACATCACCCCCCCCCAAAAAAAAAAGACACAAGAGTAAATAAGAAGTTTCCTGGTCTCTGAAGTCCCTCCTCAGCTAAACATAGAATGTAGATGAGCAAGGCGAGTGGGCGCGGGAAATCATTTGTAACAAAAACCCATTATTTACAGATGAGAAATTTATATTGTCAGCATAATATCTTTGAGGCTAACTGGAGCTGGAGGGTATATAAAAGCAGAGCACTTTGGCGTCGAAGTGCAGAGCCCAGGGCACACAGCACAGCCGAAGGTCCACCGCGGGCTGGCCGGTGCTCCACCCTCCCTGCACCACACCCTGCGAGCAAAAGGTAAGACTCACACTGGGAGATGAACATTGTAAAGCCTGCTTGGGGGACCGCGAAGTATTTTTAAGGATTACAAATTAAGGGATTGTTCTTTCATTCTTTCTTTTTTAACAAGGACGGAATTGAGATGAAAAAGTATCAACTGTATTTGTACTACTTTAATGTAATGAAGCGACAAAGAAATTCACAGTAATAATTCTACCCAAAGATTTAAAATAGAAGGAAAAATAAAGATTCGCATCAGTGGATTTGTTTCAAGACTTAACCATTATGAAAGATGTATGTTTAAATAAGTAGAAATATTCTGAACAATGAGTATTTTTTCTTGAATTTGATAGATGTGTAACTACTCTGAACAGAAGGTGCATTTTATATTCAACAGAAATGTATCCATTATAGAAGATATAACAAGAACATTTCCTTATTGTTAAACGTCTAGCTATGCAAAATAAAAGATTAAGTTACCATCGTTCACATACTCTAATTCCAGATAAATCTAACCAAATCTCAGTGTCCACAAAATCCGCCTTTTGTGAATAAGCCATAGCGTATTTGGTGTGGAGAAGAAATATCATTGGTTACCAGGGACTTCTTCAGATAATTCTGAGTAATGCTATTAATTAATATTTAATTGCTGTTTATTGAAGACCAGTAGTAATAATTAACTACATAACTATATTCTGGAATGAAATTGCAGTATATTTGTCAAGAAAGATATTGGATGTTCTAAAGTATTTGTTCTAGTCCCTAAAGACAAAGAGCACAATTACAAAGAACCCCCTAGTGTAATACATTAAGTGGTGTGTTCTCTACACAATAACCTGTTGTGCAATGAGCTAGCCAATTTTTAAATTATTTATGTAGCCTACACCACCATTATATTTAGGGAGAGAAGGTCTTCTTTTCTAGGTCTAACGTTAATCTTTCTAAAAGACTTCCTACGCCAACAATTAATACCATTACCATATTTTTCTTTTAAATATGAATAAAAATTTTTAATTCTCACAAAACATTTTTTTTTTAGGCTACTAAATGAGAAAAAAACAGGAAATTATTTTCTTATTGAGTAAAATCGTGATACTAAATGAACATAAGCTAACAAAATATTTACTTCATCAGCAATGAAACACAAACAATAAATTTACTAAAATATAATTACATGAGATTTAGAAAAAGTCATTTCTATCAGCAAAAGTCATTTGCTTGTACTAGAAGACTTTTGAAAAAGCTCTCCTTTTTAGTTGTTCATTTCCCCCATTGTCTTCCAAGTGAAATACACTTTGCTCTACTCTGTCTCAATATAACCCAAGATATTGCAAAGCTTTTAGGGACTTTGGAGTAAAAGAAATAATTTAGAAATAAATTCACAGTTCTCAGTCTTTTACAAGAAATTTACCAAAAGTATAATTCAAAAAAGTAATGCTCGGTTTAATCTTCAAATATTCCTAAAAGCTAGTATGATTATGCATCACAATCAAAAGACACTACCTAAATACACAGCTTCTAAAACTTGTCAGTTGGTTAAACAGAAGCATAACAAGATGCTAGGTCATTTAAAGTTGATGGACAAGGGTTTGAGAGATAGCTCCGCAATGTAAGTGCCTGCCCAGCAAGCGCAAGATCCGCGGCTTGATCCTGGGTAGCGCAAAAAATAAAAAATGAAGTTGATGGATAAGAAGGAAGAATTTATAATTCCTCTTATGTTGCTTTGTCTAAGTGGCTACTTAATCTGCAAGCCCTTAAAATTGCAAATTAAAATTACCCCTGCAGGTATTACTGTGTATTGCTATGTATGTAGCGTCTGTGTTTTGGTGCTAAAGAAAAATAGTAAATATGACTAGGATGTTAAAGAAAAGATTGATAGTTTAAAATGATAATATTTGTAAAATCCTTATTTCAAACCAAATGTCATTTGCTAAAAATACTCATTCAAATTATTTATGGATAAACATAAGGAAACTTGGGTTGAGAGCCCCATTTCTCAAAAAGAAAAAAAAGTAACAGAAAAGAAAAAAAGACAGGGTAGAGTCTGAAAGTGACATCCATGACAAATACTGAACTTCTGGTTTTATTCATTCAGTATAGAGGCACTTACTCCATGGGGACATTCTGCCCACATTTGTGCTAGACCCCAACCCAACCACCCTGCACCATCACGTCTTTGGCATTATATGGCTTCATGGGGCATTTGTTTTTGGTGAAAATACATGAAGTCAGATGTATCCCAAAGCCAGGTCTGTGGTATCACTAACTGAAAGTGCCATGTCCTGGACTAAATCCAAATTTAAAAAAAAAAATCTAGGGACTTCCAACACTTTAGAAACAAGCACTAATTTTCTTTATGATATCCGTCTCTTAATTCTTAATTGTGATTGTTCAAGTTACCAGAAGCATTAGTTCTTGCTGCAAATTGCTTGTCTTTAAAATGATTTTTCCCTTTAATTTAGAACAGGTCAAAGCACCCTAAAATACCTCAAATCTGTTGGCCGCTTTATAATTACAAAGTCTAGACCAAGTTACACTATTTAAAATATAAATGAATAATACATCTGAACCGACAGCTGGTATGCCAAGTTGTAGCCTGAGGCTGCTTTAAGATGGTTGAAATGCAGTATAATGTAAACGCTTGGAAGTGAAGGACTATTAATTGAAAGCCAGACTGATAGCGAAGGGGGTGGTGTTACGGATAAGGTGCTATTCAGGCTAACCATATGTAGCATATCATCTACAGTGGATATTTTAAATGTTTATTGTGGACATTTTTTATTTCAAGTCTGGAAATGTGCCTTGTAATCATTAACAGAAGTATCCTACGTTAATAAAAGAGCTTAATGGTGCAAGGCATCTTTTGTGGTCGCTTTTGCCTTCAAAAAATCTGGGGAAAATGTAATCTACTGTTTGAAATTAAGTTGAAAATACAATCATAATAGAATTGAAAAGATGAGTGTTTCTTTCTTTTTGTAATATTTGCCTACTTAAAATCAAACTCACTCTGACAAGTTTTAATATGGTTATTTGTCTTCCCCAACCCTCACTGTGTTTTGACAGGCAGCAGAAATGAAGAGCATTTACTTTGTGGCTGGATTGTTTGTAATGCTGGTACAAGGCAGCTGGCAACACCCGCTTCAAGACACAGAAGAGAAACCCAAGTACTAGACCCAGACTTAAACTAACAAAGCCTTCTGATTAGAATAGTAGATGAGAATCATGACCATGGATTAGGGTCTTGGCGATACGGAAGGAATACTCTGCATAATTTTCAAATGTTTAAAGCATATCTGTGATAAAGTCAAGCTTTTCAGGAATATAAACCAGGGCATGTGTCATTTCAGAATTCAAAGGGGTAGTGGGCAATGCTGAAAAACATGTTACATGGAAAATTGTGTCTCTGTACAATGTCCAATCTGTCCATTCACAACTCACACACTCATAGATTATTTTAATTATTCTATTTTCTCCTTTTCATTCCTTTTTAAAAATAGCATTGTTCCTTGCTAAGTATAAAACTCCCAAGTGTTCATGATGTAAAATATGAAAAATATAGAAAGAAGTAACTACTCAAAATATTATCCAAAGAAAACTATCCTAAGTTTTGAAAACAATTGTCTTCCTGAATTTTACTCTATTGTGTATAAAATCTCTCCACATGTTATATGGCCTTGTATTATGCTTTTTCTCTTATACTGTTAGCTTTTTCTCATATCATTAGAATATATATTAAATATGTATTTACCAGTTGCATACTATTTCATCTAATACATGTACAATACTTATCTAGATATTCGTCTTCTACAGAATATTTAAAAGACCTTCAAATTTTCCTACATGAAGTAACATTTTCTGTACATTACTCCCCTCATTTTTCAGTTATCCGCATGTAGGTTTTTAACAGTAGATAACCATGTAAAACGGCTTGAGATTCATTACTCTTTTAACATATTCAAGTCACTGCTCTCTTCAGTCATTATTGGCATATTCATGAGTAGATTAATTAGTTGAGGAATATTTAATCCTATTTCAGAAAAAAATAAAGCCAAGCAAGAAACCTATTGCTAGATTTCAGAGTGAGTGTATATTCAACTATACAAATGCCTTAAGATTTCCATGAGTAACCCAGGTTTTTCTAAACTGCTGACCAAAATACCTGTCTCACTGCTTCGCCAGATCCTATATTTTGCAGTGAAATATCTTAAATAAGTCTAGTCATGGAGAGATTTCCATTGTACTGATCACTGTTTTCTGTAGGTCTTTTTCAACTTCTCAAACAGACTTGCTTGATGATCCGGATCAGATGAATGAAGACAAGCGTCACTCACAGGGTACATTCACCAGTGACTACAGCAAGTTCCTCGATACCAGGCGTGCTCAAGACTTCTTGGATTGGCTGAAGAACAAGAGGAACAGGTAAGGATTTGAACATGGTCCAAAAAGTGTACAAAATTTATTAAGTATGTTTAAAATTTTTACCTTTCTTAAAAATTTAAAGTCTTCGGCAATTTCCAGGGTTGGAGACGTGGTCTTTCATACTATCTCTCCATATACCTTTACCTTTCAACACTCCAAACCCGTTACACACACTCCAGTGTGACACAGACTTTATATTCCAAACTATGTTCCCAAATATGGTCTGAGAAATATTTATCTTTATCCATTTTTCCTTAAAACTGAACACTGAGTTCTGTGGAACCTCAAGGTTAGGAATCAAATTTCTAACTAAAACATACAGCAAATTCAACACTCTTTGTAGGGTTCAGATCCATAACTGTGATGATATTAAAATTATCCCCTAGCCAAGTTCATCAGAGTAAGGAATGAAAATAGATGCATCCCATGTCTTGTAGAATAAAATTCAAGTTATGCATTTAAAATTACAGCCTAGCTAGCTGCACAGCATAAAGAGAAGGCAGCAAATAAGAACACAAACCTATCATAACACATACATTTTAATGCTGGATCTTCTTTGACGAGTGTTGGGGGTTTGCTGCTTCTAGGCTACTAGAGAAAATTATCCACAAGGGTTTCACAGAGATGGTGGAAATTCACAATTTCTTTGGAGGGTGGCCCACAAGAAGAAAGGAGTTATGCATACAAAGTAGCTGAAGGAATCTAAAAATCAGGAAAAGGACATAGACTTGTCTGGATAGAATGCAGAAGGAAAAAAGAGGAAATGCATGCCTAAGAAAGAGCAGGAGCAGGCAAGATAAACAGAGCAGCTAACCCAAGTTCTATGAAAGCTAAGTGTCTCACTGCAAGAAAGATGGTGTCATGGTCAGACCAGACATAGGTAGAGGTCCTTGTCAAGGGTTATAGTTAGGCCCTCAGAGAAACGTAAGAAATCACAGATTTATAAAAATAAAAACAACTCTTCCCAATTTTTAGCACTGGAATGCTGCAACTTGATAACTTTATATACACATTCCTCACTCACGTATTTTTTGTGTGTTTATGATGAAGCCTTGCAGGGTAACACTGCCAGGGAGACGACCAGCGGCTGGCGCCGCCTCCACAGAGTGCCCTGCAAGCTCTTGGAGCTGAGATGGGATGATCTTCTTTGCTGTCCTCCT
>NDGM010957007.1:0-11112 GCA_002564305.1 Octomys mimax | reverse complement strand
ATAAGCACTTCCCTGGCAAGCACAAGGGCCTGAGTTCAATCCCTGGTTCCACAAAAAAAAAGAAAAGAAAAGAAAAGAAAAAACTCATTAACTTTACTGTTAGTGTACTATTTTCAAGTATCTAATTAGGAGGCTACTTGCCGAAACAACATGTACACTTTCTATGAGAACTCAGGATATATGATTCTATTTACTCAACTGTGTTCACTAACTTTATTATGTGACCCAGCAGCCATAAAAATAAATAAGATGTAGTACAGCCCTATATAGGATGGAGACTTTGTGGCCATCATTAGGTAAAGGAATATAAGAGATACCTCAGCTGGACAACCTCGGGCAGTGATGCTGGTGGTATAATAAAAATTGATGAGTTATGCAGATTCCTGATTATGTAGGACCTTTTATAATGTGTTGAGACTATATTCTGTATGTAATCAAAGCTTTAAGCAGAAAAATTATACAGTTTTTATATGTATTAGAAAATTGATATAGGCTGGTGTGGTGAAGTTGAACTAGAGTATAGTCTAAGTTCAAGAATATAGCAAGAGTTCCTACTGAATTCATCTCTACTAAAATGAGATATAAAATCCAGAGATTTAAGGTTTTGGAACTTTGTATCTAGCAATAACGTTCTATCCTCACTTATGTGTCATAGACTACAAGTGACATTCCTTAAAGACTAATGCTAAATTTGAACATATATTCCTCAACGTTATTGTGTCTGTCTTTGGAATACCCAGGATCTATGCTGTCTCTGTCCACTATGACTGTGCTTTCTCTCAGGATAGTGAGGTATGGTGGAGGTGCTATCCATTCAAGGGTGTCAGGAAGTGCTGTTCCTAGAATTTACCTGTATAAAGTGCTTCACAGTATGCATATTATATTTCATTCACTTTGCTCTTTGCTAGTAAGATAAGCAACTTTATAGTCTGTCGAGCAGTGACAGGATTTTTATATTATTATCGGGGTGTTTTCATGTTAACAGAAGACATCAATACCTAGAATACTTACCATTATCTTTCTATAAATGAATTCTTGTGTCAAAAAATACTGGTTCTTTAAAGTTGGCAAATGGCAGTTTGCAGATCATCCTCACAGTTTCGCATATTAATGTGAATTAAGTGTACCTTTCTGGTATACTAATAGTATAATAAATGATGCTATGTAATTGGAAAATCAATAAACAACTCTAAACCTAGTCTCTATGTTAATCTAGCTGTGAATTTCACACCAAAAATGTTTCATATGGGACTCTAATCCTAGCTTTTTGAGGAATCTCCACACTGACTTTCATAGTGGTTATACGTCTACACTCCCATCAATGGTAGAGAAAGGTTCCTTTTTTCCTTCAGCCCTCGAGCATTGATTAGTTGATTTTTTGATGATAGCCATTCTTTGTGGAGTGAGATGAAATATCAGTGTTCTTTTAATTTGCATTTCTTGAATAACCAATGCTGGTGAGCATTTTTTCATGTATTTGCCCTTTTTATTTCTTTATCTGAGAAGTATATATTCATCTCAGATGCCCATTTTGAAGGAAAAGGAAAAAATGTTTTATCATGTATATATCATATATATGTGTGTTATTATATATAGCTAAGATAATTATACTAATTCCCATTTGTTTATAGATGGGAACAGTTAATACTTAAAGTTTTTTGACAAATTTTACATGCTTATATCTGATAATCTGAACAACTACTGTGAAGACAACAGTATGCAATTTAACAACTGCTGAATTCTTTTCTTGTTTTTTGAAATTCTGTATTGTTTCCAATGTTTTCTCTGATCTCTCAGTGTAGAAGAGTTGTATTTGTGCTTGGCTTTTAGTTTATGAACTATATTTTCATAAATAAGGTTTTTAGATTTTAGTTTTCTTCTGTAGCTATTGTTAGGGGATAAAATCTGCTCAAGTGAGCTAGCATCTAGGTGTTGGAATTGCTGATTAAGACAACAAGCAAAGTTCTGATGGACAGTTACAGCATATAAGCCAGCAGTTCAGCTGGAAAAAAGACCATTTCGGCCTTGTTCCAGTTTCTGCAGGAAACAGTGCCAGCCACGGGTTAGATGGAGCAGCATAAACATGGGCCTCTTCTACTGCCAAAGGCTCCTACCAGCTTAAAGTCTTATGGTTCAAAAAAAACAGTAGAAAGGGATAAGAGTAGAAAAATACTGAGTCAGAATCTAAAAGACCTTCTAAGAGAAGGCCTTAGAAGAATTGCCTGAAAAAGGCTTCTGGCAAAGGCCTTGATGAAGGGGCTTGGGTGCAAATACAGACTCATGCAAGAGCATGGCCAGAGCAGAGGAGACATCTTTGGATTAATCATACATTTTTAATGTATCTCAACTCATATTCACCAGCTATTCCAGGCTGAAGTTGTGAAGGGACTGAGGCAGTGAGGGTTATAAATGAGCTGTGCCTATTTATAGGTTAGGGATTCATTTTTGTCATGACTGTCTCCATTACTTTTCTCCCATTGCTGGGACAAAATACCTGATACTGAAAATTATGAAAGGAAAAGTTTATTTAGCTCATAGTTTATGGGGGTTTCAGTCCATAATCAACTGGCTCCAAGACAGTAGCACATGTCAGAGAGCAATAGTTTATGGTAGCAGAAGACAGCAAAAGCAAAAAGGGAACAGCAGCAGCAGAGAGCAATCTCCTCTCCCTTACTTATGTTGCATGCAGGCTATCCGCCCAAGGGCTGGTGCAGCAGTTACCTGTAATCTCAGCAGCACTCACACCCATAATCCTAGCATTGGATATTAAATTAATCACAAACTCTAGAAGCCCGCCCCATGACTTCATGAGGTTTTGGGGAGGACATCTAGACACAAATCTTAACATGTACCTTTAGATGTTTCCTTTTTTTTTTTTGGTTAGATTCTTAAAAAGATATTCCTATTGATAGTCACCTAAGAAAATCACTTTGAAGTTACAGTTCAGTGACATCTGGTACAATCACTGTGTTGTGCACTCCTTGTCTGTATCAGGCTGAAAACACCTAAGTCACACTGCAGCATGTGTGCCCATCCTGTGTCACCCCTCACATTCTTCGACAGCTGTCATCAAAACCACTCCTCAGTTGGAGGGGAAAATAGGGCAAAGTTGATTAAAGATGCTACAGCACTTTCTGACTGGTTACAAGTTGTTTTTCCTTGATTCAATATCACTTCATTGCTGGAAGCTTTTGGCTGCATTCCACAGTTCTTCCCATTGCTCTGCCAAAGTGAACTCTGAAGGCTTCCCTGGGTTTGTAGGGTTGTTGGGGCGGGCCCTGCCTCATTCTCTGTCTCTCAGCTCCCTGTGGGGAAGTTGCTTTGGTTGATTTTTTTTTTCTTGTTGATATTTAATCAATAAACTTTGCTTTGTAGAGCAGTTTAGTGTGTTTATAGACAATCTGAGTAGGTATTACAGAGTTCCCATTCTCCCTTCCTTATGATCATCTTTCTTTAGTGTGTTACATTTGTTATTGTCTATAAAATAATATTCGTACATCATTATTAACCAAAATCCAGAGTTTATATGTGAGTCCACCCTTTATGTTGCACTTTCTCAGGTTTTGATAAATATATAATGATGTACATCACATTCCAAAGTGATTCAGCCCCTACTATCCCGTGTTTCAGGTTCATTCATCTATCTTCTCAGTCCTCCCCATACTCAAACCTGTGGCAATCCCAGAGATTCTGTCTTTTTAGTTTCTCCTATTCCAGACTGTCATAGGGAGTTAGAGTCATAACAAATGTTTTGAGGAATAGGGACATAGCCCAGTGGTACACATGCATTAGGCTGTCCCTGCATTTGAGCCCTAGTACTGCAGTGCGCTAAAAAGTATTTTCCCTTTGCAGACTCGCTTCTTACACTTTTAAAAAGTTTTTAAGGTCTTCTCATGGCTTGATAGCCCATTTCTTTTTATTGCTGACTAATATTACAAGTGCTTAGATTTGAGAAGATACTTTATGAAAGGTAGTCTCTTTCTAAAAATAAATTTAATAAGTGGAAAAAAGAAAAATAGTTTGTATTTTGAACTGACTTTAAAGTAATAATGCTGACCAACTGGGACCTAAGATATATTTAAAAATTTATTGAGTTGAAGTACTTAAGGTATTCATTTTATATATCTAAAATGGTATCAATAAAGCCCTTAGTTCCTACTACATGGTAGAGTAAGCTTATATCTTATAACATCCCTAGATATTAAGTAATGGCCTTCCTATTGTATAGCTGGAAAAAGATATTAAAGACGAGTAAAGCTATGCAACTTGGATATAACTGAGTTGAAATTGAAGCCCAGGTCCAGGGCCTCCCAGGTGAGATCTGTCTAGCATGTTGTGCTTGTTCTGCTGATTCTCACCAAATGCGTCCCTGGCCACTTTGATTTTTTTTAACCAGGAGCTTTATAGTTTAAGACCTTTCCAATTAAAAAGGACACACAGGTTGTATACATCTGTTTATCTCTCCACCCTTTGGCAATATCCCTAAAGTGAAATGAAGGGAATAAAATAAAGTCTAGTAATTCCAATAACAAAGAGAATATGAGAGAAAAAGAAGAGAATATGAAAAGAGCGTTAGTAGACAAGAAATGTTGACAGACACTTGCAAGATAGAAAGAGGTTACATCAATAGTAACTTAATAAAGCAAAGAAATCCAAGACTTTCTTTTAAAGAAAGGAACCAGCAAATAACAAGCTCATTCTTAGTGCAGAGGAACAAAAGATTTTAGGAAAGGAAGGTAAATATATGATGGGGCAGGAAACCAGAAAGCAGCCAGTTGAATATATCTTAAAGATATATGTTTCACTGCTTAAATTATTATATAATTTATAATATCAAATTGAGCTACCAAAGAAAGATTTAAAATGAACAAATAGATCACAACAAATATAAAATAGAAACGTGTGGCACACCTGTAATACTTTATTACTAATGCTTTTGCTTTATATTCTTTGATCACTTCTTCATGTAAGAAGGATGCTACAGTATTTCCAGTAGAGAAAATAGTCTCTCCATTGCTAACTTTTTTTTTAAATCATTCATTTTATTCAATGTTTTCTCTCATTCTGAAATGACTGTTTATAGAACTTATGTTTTAAATTACATACCTGTTAATACTTTTTTTTTTCTTTTTTGCAGTACTGGGGATTGAACTCAGGACCATGTGCTTGCCAGGCAAGCACTTATTCTACTGAGCTATCTCCCTGGCCCCATTGCTAACTTTGGCTGAAATTATTTATGTTAGTAATGGGAATGCACAGAGCAGTTTATCACACTATCATAATGCTAAAGGTTTTTGTCCAATAAACAGAGATGCTAGCTTATTAAATTCCCATCAAAAAAGAAGAGGCTATTAGTGTAAGTTTCCTTCCATCCTCTGGTGTGAAAGAGAAATGGGAGAGAGGTAAAGAAAACTTTTATTGCTTGGCTGCCAAACAGAAGCAAGGAACCATCAGGGAGGAGGCAGGCAAGCAAAGAATTTATAGGGCTGAGTTGAGGGTGGAGCTTGCATGGGCAGTACAGGGTCTTAGAAGGAGCTGATTGGGGAGGCTTGGTATACAAAAACCGAGAGAGGAAATTCATGGTCAATTGGTGGTTGGGGATGGAAGTCAGTCTAGAAGCTCCAGGTTGTTGATTTCAGATCCCCACGCCATGCTGACTCCCCACCATGATGACCCTGCAGACTGTTGCATGGGTGCAGACCTATCAATTAGTGTATTTTAACTGTATATATAGCATTATAAAGAGGATTTCTAAAAGTATTATCTTTTAACTGGGCATCGGTGAGAACCACATCTTTTGTTTATAATTTTACATGCATTATTTTTGGAAGAATTTCTCATGGTCTGGTTTTTGGCTGTGTATGTTCGAACAAGTGTCTACCACTCGTTAATCTCTGGTGTCAGAACACATTCATATTGAGTTTTAGGCTCTGTACTGTATAGCAGGTAGTGGAAGAGTTCCAGGAAATCATTCCTTGAAATAGCAATAACTTTACTGTGAAAGACAGACTCTAAAAGTGGTAAAGACAAATTTTAATCAGTAACAAACTAGTGCAATAGGCGAAATAATCCAGTGTCACCTGAAGTCAACTCTGAGTTGTCCAGAAGCAACTGGTTGTTTTAAAGGAATAAGGAAATAGGAAAGGAGTAACGGCTAGTAGGATCAGAGAAGTGAAATATTACAAATATATGAAAATCCAAGAAAGGAGATGTGAACTGGTTCATGTGAAACCCATGAAGGTTGCTCACTAGTGTTTATCAAAGTTAGGTTCCTACAACCCACGAAGGCTGAGAAACAGAGACTTTTATGTTCTTTACAACAATAGCAGCAGCAGCAACAACAAAGGAAAAAACACCTAAGGACAACTGTTGAGAAAATAATGCTACCATAAAAAATACTTTTCTAACCACGTGAAAACAACAGATTTTTCATGAAATTTAGAAATTAAAATTGAAATATGATAAGGTTTATGTTAAAAATTTTAGAAGGTAAAATTTAGGAATTCTTCCAAAGAAGGAAACAAACATACAGGTAAAAAATAAGAGGTAAATGACAGACTTTAGATTTTTTCTAATAAAAGAGAAGATAAAAAAAAACTTAAGAAAAGAGAAGATAAAGAAATGGTCATAGGCATAAAATAAAACCTTTTTTTGTCATTCTAGGGAAGTTTCAAATGCCCTGCCCATTGAAGTGGTATACACTAAAATATGATAAGAAATTTTGGAATTCAGATATCCTAAAAGTTTACAGAGAAAGGGACAGACACATGCAAATTTTTTCAAATCCAACAGTAGACAATTTCTCAACAGTAGACAATACAGCCTTTCATAATTCTGATGAAAAATATTCAACCCTAGAATGCTGTGCTTACCCAAACCATCTGTTCGAGGCAAAATAAAAACAAAATAAATCAAGTAAGGTTTCAACATCATTTGCTTCCTGCGCACATTGTCATAAAAGCTACCAGAAAATACGTTTCATCAAAATTAAATGCATCAAAAAAAAAAAGAAAGAAATATTCCCTCTATAGGAGTCAAATATAGAGGGCAACCAAGTGAAATCAGATACTAGTAAAGAGAAGTGCTAGGATGACACCTATTCAAGAGATGGAAAAGTAATTCATGGCCATCAGGGAAAAGAAGAGAGGACTTCAGTAAAGAGATCTTTTTACCTACCCTTCCCCAAATGTAAACATGAGATGCATTTTATCATACTGAAAGTAGTTAAGTGTTTCTAAGGTACAATATTGAGGATTATACAATAAAGAAACCAAGATGTAAAGGAATAATTTCACTGTCACAGAGTACCTCATCAAGTTTGATTCAAACCTGAGACACCATAATGTCTTTATTTACAACATAATATACAAAGAATTGTAGTCATAGAATGAGAGATTATGTTGTGAAAATAATTGCACATCTCTGCATACATGTTCACATTCTACTTTTCTTGAATACAGTGCTTTTGAAGGACTTTGGAATGGCCTGTGAGTAGGGAATATGGGCCTTTCTAAATAATCAAAGTTACTAGAAAGCTTTATAGGATTAGTAGACCAGACCCAATTTGTCATTCTCCATTGTCACTTACTTCAGGACTGAGCTACAAGCTGTGAGTCAGATCACTAGCCTGATTTCAGCTTTTGCCAGGTGACAAAGCAAACTGATCTGAACAGTGGAGAGGTAGAATCTGAACCAAAATGCTTTTTACCTTTGGAGATCAAAAAAGACAAAAGTTTTGGGCCAGGATGTAGCTCATTGGCACAGCACCTGCTTAGTAAGGGCAAGGTCCCAAGTTTGGTTCCCAGTACAACAACAACAACAACAAAAAGACAAAATTTAGACAACTGAGAGTTCGTTCTATTTAGTTCACAAATTTTTATCTTAACTACTTAAATGAAAAGTTTTCTAAAATAAATTGAGCCTCTCAAGAAGAGTAGAGAAAACTACCTTAAACTTTTATTTTTCTTCTAGTTAGTATTCGTCTTCTTAAAGAATCTCACGTTACTTTTAGAGCTTTTTAAAAAATATTTCTCTGTATGACTATTGCTCAACTATATATACTGATGTCTCAAGCATGCTCATGTTTGACTCATTTTTATAGATATTTATGGTAAGACTTGCACTTGGAGTGAAGAAATCTGACCTCTGTGTAGGCAAGGAAGAAACCAGCTGTGAAGCTGGCAGAAGAATCACTAATAGCAGAGTGGTGGATAAAGGAATGCTTGCCTAATTGGGTAACTGATCTTTCCAGACTTGCTGGTCATATTCCAAGTATTAATGGATTGGGAAATTTTTTTTTAAAAGTGTATCTCATGACCCCTTAGTAACTCCAGACATCCTACACATGGTAGCACACAAGTACCTAAGACGCTTAGCTTTTTTTGTCTTAGTTTCATCTTCAACAGAAATAGCAGAGGAGGGATTACAATACCTGACTTTAAAAATCATTAGTAAGGATGAAGTAGAATTTTAAAAAAGTGCAATACCTAATGGTATGATCATGTCATGTTCCCTTCCCTTATACAGCAGATAACTCTAAATGCTAACCCTTGACTGTGTTAGCTTTCCTTTGCTATGACAATATGTAGGATAATCAATAGAAAGGAGGAAAGATTTATTTTGGCTCCCAGTTTCGGGAAATTCAGTTCATGGTCACTTGGCTCTACTGGCTTAGTGCCTGTAGCAAGGTAGAACATCATTCATGTATAGGAGTGTGTTAGGGAGTAGACCACACACCTCTCGGAGGCTGGGAAGTGAACCAGAGCAAGAGAAAAGGCCATAGTCCCAAAAAACCCTTCAGTGCTGTGCTCCCAGGGCCCCAACTCTTTTCCAACAAGGACCAACCTAAAGTATGCTTTACCAATTTCTAGGTGTCTCTCAATCCAAGCAACTCAACAACCTAGGTTAAGCATCACATGTACTCCCTGTGTAGTGCTTCTTTCCCTTCCCCTTATATATAAGCTTTTCACTTTTTAAAAAGAGAAATGTATAATATATCATTTGTAATCTTAAACATATGTTTTTCCATTGCTTATATGAGCTGACATACTTGGATTTTTGCAGAGAAAATGAAAATACTATCTGCCACTTGATAACTTTAGGAATTCAGAAAGAAAAAAAGGTAATGCTAAACTCCTTGATCTCAGCCGACTTAGTGAGCTTCTTCCATTCTATGATCTTTGCTCTTTCCCCATAGAGGAATGGCTAACTTCTCCTCAGGAATGTTGGCCTCCTAAAGAGCTACAGTCCTCCTAATGACTAATAGTCACTTAGTTGCAATCACCTTCCCGTTTACATATTACTTCTGCACCAAAGAAAGTTTAAATTTCAAATCTGGAAAAGAAAAGCGAATCTTTTATTAACATATTTTACTTTGTAAAGTTTTTATCAGGTACATTTATTTTTGTCTATATTAGACCTCACTTAGACCATTAAAGACATTATCACATATTACAGTGACACATGTATACTTGTGTTTATAGCAGCACAATTCACAGTAGCTAAATCTAGGAAGCAGCCTACATGTCCACCAACAGATGACTGGATAAAGAGAGTATGGCATATATATACAGTGGAGTACTGGTTAGCTATAAAGAAGGATAAACTTGAGTCATTTTGTAGGAAAATGAATGCACTTTGAGATAGTAATGTTCAGTGAAATAAATCAGGCACACAAGCTTAAATATCCATGAGTTCTTTTATATGAGAAACTCAAAATATAAAAGAGCAAAATAAAAGATTGATGATAGGAAGCAGGGAGATGGGGCTTTTTCAAATGAGAAGGAAACCACAAGATGGTAGGATTAAGGAGGGAGGATAGGGAAAGAAGTAAAAAGCATTAAAATATGTACACATACCAGCTCCTCATGATGAACATGATTGTGTATTTCAAACAAAAATTTCAAACAAAATTTATGTACTAATAAATTTTAATTGTAAAAGAAAAGGACTGCATTGAGATTTTGGTAAATTTTGCCCTGATTATTTTATGTCTTATTTAATAAATGACAATGAAACTTTTAGTACACTTTACTACAAGTTGTGGTGAATTACTATCTAAATCTTTTGTCTATCTAGTCTCAAATTCCAGCTCCCCCAGGCTCCTCTGTTTTACTTTACAAAAGTGAAAACATTATCAGAGCGAGTCATCAGAAGTTTTAAGAAGGAGATGTGTTATATTTCATCTTGTTTTGTTGATATTACTCCAATATAAAAATGTCAAAATATATAGATATCAAATAAAATACATGTCTTATCTTATATATTTATAAGTGTTGTGTATATATATTCTTTATATATGTGCATATCATAATTGCAAATGTCCCCTATTGTTCCAGTTATTAATATGCTGATAAAAATACATTCTTTAACTGGCTTCTTTTTGTCATCTTACCCATATTTCCCCATACACATTTAGGAAAAATTATTCTTTTATTTAACAAAGCAATCTAAATTCTATATTTTAAAAAATTTCTATCTAGAAATCGACATTGAACGCTGTGTACGAGAATCAATCAACCTCTTTTGTTGGACTCCTAAAAGTGCTACATACAGGCAACACGCCCAGCCTCCAAAGCTGGCTTCGGACAGCAGCGGACTCAGAAGCTCAGCACCTTATTTCTCCGCAGAGTGTGCGGAGCCTCCAAAGACAGATCTGGTATGTACACTGAGAAAATGTGGTTCACACACTCTAAAAAGGATTCTTGTTAAAATGAATACACACTGGAATGATGAGTACCCTTAGTAATATTCATTTGTGTCCTTGTAATGTCACTATTTTCTAACATACATTAGTCATACAGATATTTCAGAAAACTTGTATATCTATTTGAACATTACAGTTAAGGGCATTGTTTTGATATATTTCTCCATATAAAAACTCTTGTTTTCTGTACAATCACAGTTTCTGTTTGAATATTATCTTGTTATATAAAAGAATGTGGAAGTAAAGGAAGAATTTTTTAAAGTAAAGAAATGCTGAGTTACTGGTAGAATTGGACAGTTTCTTGGTTGACAAGCCCATGGAGTAGATTCTTCATTTCAGTATTTCAGTTATTGAACTTTTGAACACTGGCTTTTTTTTTTTTTCTTTTTTTTTTTTTTTTTTTTTTT